>CAOJBK010372280.1:0-10974 GCA_948294925.1 Codiaeum variegatum | reverse complement strand
CTTTTTCTTTACAACTTTGTTCTTTTACTTTGAGAAATTAATCACATAGTTCTCTTGGGATTCGACCTGTTCTCGCTACTACTACAAGCTAGTTAGGAGAATTAGTATTTATTTTGAAGGACTTCGACAAATCCTGTCAATCACCAATGACTAAGCTACCCCAAGAAACCAATCCATATATGGATACAATTCCCAGTAAAGAAGAGCGAAGTTATGCGGATGTGGTACAATCAAATTCTATCTATGAAGATAAAAAGGGGAAGGCAAAAGTTGGGGATGGAATGCCTCGAACATTTAAACCAATGCCAAAAAGGGTTGAAAAGTGGGAGCAACATCAGCCAAGCCACCAGATCCTTGATTCCTCCATACGGATAGATCTTGGCAGGACTGAAAGGCTGATTTTGACTCGAACCCAGAAAAGGAGACTCCAAAGGTAGCAACAGATGGAGAGACTCTAACAAGCAGCATAAATAGACCCTAATAAGAGGGAAGAATTGTAGGAATGCAAGATGAAAGCATGAGAGCAGGAAGATAGATATTGGGAAGAATAAGAGAGGCAGGAGCCGAGCGACGAGCAGAGATGAAGGAGAAGAATAAGCTGCCCATTGCACAAGTGGAGAGAAGACTGGTGGCAAAGGATAAAAAGCTCTTACGAGAGGCTGATGAAAGATAAAAATATGACCATTGGTGCTTCAAAGCACAACATGACAAATATTGGGTGCCTAAGGGCCAGACAAGTCGGTCCAGGATCAAACCTCACAAATCATAAGAACAACACACCGATCTCAATACCGAAGGCAGCGTATCAGTAGAAGATAAGAGCGAGGAGTTGCCTATGATTGTTAATATAAATGGGATAAAGCAGAAGGCTTGGCTTAAAGATCGACGTCCCAAGAGTGGCAAATTTGGTAGAGGGAAAGAGTTCAAACAACCCCATTCGATCATGAAACTTGGGATTAATATGGTAACCATCACCTCGATCAAAGAAGGAAAAAAGGGGCCAGATATTGTGATTATTCTGCCAAATGAATTTTAGGATAAACCTGGCCAAGCGACTACCTTAAATGGAGATATCCTCGAGGCAGATATTGATGAGAAGGGACAACAACAACCTCTGTCAATCATAGTTGAAAAATCCTAGAGATGTTTAGCTAATCACATCCGAGCTCTCTACATAAAGGCTAAAGCTAATGGGATCCCCATGAATAGAGTGATAGTTGAGAACGGGGCTGAGATTAAATCTTACCCTTAAAAACATTTAGGAAATGAGGGTTGGCTAATGGAGACTTGGAGAAAGCCCAACTTTCCCTGCATGACTTTGTTGGGGGTGAGACATTACCATACAACTCAAAGTCGGCAGGGAAACTCGACCTAGCAGGTGTTATGTAGTTGATCCCCAAGTGAACTACAACTTGTTGCTTGAAAGAGACTGGATTCACTCAAGTTTATATAATCTCTCCAGCATGCACCAGATCCTTATCTTATTTAGAGATGATTATGTTAAAATCATGCATGCAGACCCAAATCTATTCGGCCAGGAGGTACATTTTTCAGATGCTATTTATTAAGATACAGGCGCCGAGGGACTTTTATTTGACCCCGAGAGGAAGATGGGTAGAAAGATCATATTGGTTGAGAAACTTTCCAGGCCAAAAATGATTCAAACAGTGGACCAAACTTCATCCTCATCCTCTAAATAAATCCTGAAGAGTGTATCCGCTGGTCAGAGGAAGGTAATTCAAAAGCTCCAAAAATTCTTGAAGCAGGTATTTTCGGCTGAATACATATTTGAAGATGAGAACCAAGATCCCACTAATATCTTGGAGCTTAGTAGTTTGAAACTAGCTAGTAGTAAGCTACAGGACTAGCCAACTGAAGTTCAAGACCCCTTAAAAGAAATTGATGGAAGCCGATCCACGACCAATATATATTATTATGAGGCTATCCCCAGAGTTTCAATCAAAACTCGAGGCTCTATTGAGAGAACACAAAGATTATTTCGCATGCACTTATGATGAGATGCTGAGTTTGGCAAGGGAGTTAGTGGAATATAGATTACCAATAAAACCAGGTTTCAGGCCATTCAATTAACCCATGAGAAGAATGTCTCCATAAGTGGAAGAATTGTCAAACAAGAAATCGAGAGGTTGTTAAAAGCAGGATTCATTAGACCTACAATATATACGGAATGGATCTCAAACATCATCCCAGTGATTAAAAAGAATGGGAAGTTGAGCATATGTGTTAACTTCAGGAACTTGAACACAACAACTCCCAAGGATGAGTATCATATGCCCATTACCGATATGATGATTGATTCGATAGTAGGTAACTTTATTCTTAATTTCATGGATGGGAATTCGAGTTATAACCAGATCAAAATCACTGAGGATGACATTAGCAAGACTGCTTTTAGATGTCCTTGACCTATTGGTGACTATGAGTGGATAATGATGCCTTTTGGTTTGAAGAATGCTAGGGCTACATATCAAAGGGTGATGAATGCTATTTTTCATAATTTCTCAAGGAATTTTATGGAAGTATATATTGACAATGTGGTGGTAAGATCACAGGAAGAGGAGAAGCATATGATAGATTTGAAGCATTCTTTTGAAAGGATGAGGCAGTATCAACTAAAGATTAATCCTCTAAAAAAATGCATTTAGAGTGTTCATAGGCAATTTCTTGGGGTTTTTGGTACATTTGAGAGGGGTGGAAGTTTATAAAAACAAAGCTAAAGTAATTCTAGAATCATCTCCCCCGAGGAATAAAAAAGTGCTACAGAGGCTAATAGGGTAGATCAATTTTTTGAGAAGATTTATAGCTAATACCACTAGGAAGCTTCCGCCATGGAGACCACTGCTTAGAAGGAACAAGGAATTTGTCTGGGTTGAAGAACATCAAGCAGTGTTCGACAAGATTAAAGCATATCTCACTAAACCACCTATTATGACTCTGCCTAAGCTGAAAGATTTCATCCTATACATATCGACGTCAGATGACATAATTGGAAGCATGTTGGCTCAGGATCAAAGCAGATACGAGAGGGCCATTTATTACCATAGCAGAAGTTTGACTGATGTTGAGACAAGATACTCTCCTATTGAAAACTCTGGTTGACCTTATATTTCTCTTTCATCAAGCTCAGGTATTATATGTTGGTGGTTGTTGTTATGTGGTCAGTTGTACTGATATAATGACGTATATCTTGTCAAGACCTTACTTGAGGAATCGGATCGGGAAGTGAGATATTGGATTATCATAATTTCACCTATAATATATCCCCCTCTGAGCAATCAAATGCCAAGCCTTGACTGATTTCTTGGCTCATCATCTGAGTAGAGACATCGAAGAGGTGAATTGCATTATTGAGTCGGCACATTGGGAGTTATGGTTTGATGGCTCCAAAACATCAGTATCGGCAGAGGTAGGTGTCATTATAACTTCTCTAAAAGGAGTCACAACAAAGCTTAGATTTGTTCTAGACTTTCCTTGTATAAACAACCAGGTCGAATATGAATCTTTGATAATTGGTTTAGAAGTGCTGGCTAAACTAGGTGCATGGTCAGTGGATATAAGGGGAGATTCCTTGCTTGTGATAAGCCAGTTAATCAGAGAATACAAGTGTGAAGCGACTGCTCTCCAACCTTACTGTAACAAAGCCATGCATCTGTTGGACACCTTCAAACATTTTTCCCCAGAATATTCTATGAGGGCTTCCAATGAAGAAGCAAATCAGCTCACCCAAGGGGCGTCAGGGTACCTTAAATGGTTTGGGAAAATACCATTGGAATACAGACTGATTTCTATATTATGTTCAAAAGGGATCGGTCAGCTTCAAGAATAGGTGGAGAAACACACAAGGGTTTTCATGATTGGTGTGTTTCAAGATTGGAGAAGGCCCATAATTGAATTTCTACAAGATCCTTACATAAAGGTGGATCATAAAATGAGGATTTGAGATCCAAATTTTTGGTAGGATGAAGGAATTTTATACAAAAGATACAGGGACCAACTCATGTTGTGTCTCGGCCCTAAGGAAGTAATATTAGCCATGGTTGAAGTCCATGAAGGTCTCACAGGGGAACATCAAGGTGAGAGATTGATGAGACAGTTGTTACTTCAACATGGCTATTGATGGCCAAAAATGGAAAAGGATTGTATAGATTATCAGAAACATGACCCCATTCAATTATCGCCAACAGAAGAGCTTCATTCTATCATTAAACCTTGGCGTTCTGAGGATGGGCTATGGACATGATAGGTAAGATACACCCACCGTCTTCTCAAAACCATTGCTTTATTTTGGTGGCTATGGACTACTTCGCCAAATGAGTTGAGGCTATTCCCCTGAAAATGTAACCCAAAAGGCTGTGATCAGTTTTATTAAAGAGTATATTCTTTTTCGCACTTGCCTACTCCAAACGATCACAACATACTAGATGACCATGATCATGGGGGAAGATTTGAAAGAATTTTGCAACGAGCATGAGATTAGTTAGCTCCATTCAACCCCATAGTATACTCTAGCCAACAGGTAAGCAGATGCCACCACTAAAGTGATTAAGGGAATAATCCAAAAGAATATAGACAACAACCCTAGTAAATGGCACGAGTTCTTGGGAGAGGCACTTTGGGCCATAAAAACTACAGTTAAGACGGTTACAGGGATTACTCCATTCAAGCTCGCTTATGGGTTAGATGCAATTATTCCAGCCGAATTGACCATCCAGACTACTCGAAGGCGGCATCAAGACCGGTTATCAGAGTCGGAGTATGAGGAAATAGTTTTCAGAGAACTAGACAGTCTGGATAAACTAATGGTTGGTGCTTTAGATTGAATCCAAATACAAAAGAAGAGGATTGAGAGGGCTTACAATAAGTGGGTTCTGTCCAAAGAATTTAAAGTTGGGGATCTTGTGTGGAAGGCCATTTTACCACTCGGAGAGAAACAACCAGAGCTTGGAAAATGGTCAGCCAATTGGTATGGCACCTTTGAGGTTACAAAGATTATAGGCAATAGGGATTATCAACTCTCAGGAAAGGAAGGAAGAAATCAATGACGATCGATCAACAACAAATATCTAAAGTTGTACATACCCTCATTATAAGAATCTATGGATCAATCTTTGTTCCAGAAAGAGAGAGAGAAGTTGAATATGTAATGCCGATGTTTTATCTTTGGTTTTGGAACTATGTAATGAGGATATTAACCCTAAGTCGATCATGATTGAATCGATTGTAATTATAATGCAATTACTAAGTAAATAAACTTTTTGCCAATCACACACACACACACATATACATATATATAAAGAGGGTGGGGCTGGGGGGCAGAATATAATAATAAATGATAGTAATAATAAGATGATAAATAGATAAAAACTTGGGATTATGAAATTCATTCATAGTTAATGCAAATCGGCGTCGACAAAATTACAACTAATTGCTAAAGTTAATATTTGGGGATACAAAAAGGGGGGGCTAACTACAAATTTTGTACAAATCCTGCAGTTCCTACTTCAGGGCCTTCTCTATTGCCTAGTCAGTAAGCATTTCCAGCTTGAGTAAAGAAATGCTCGTGGATAGGTCTTGGATGTGGGACATGGTAGCTTCACTCTCCTTCCGAGTCTGCAGTGTTGCGTCAATCACCTTGGCTTTCATATCAACCAATTCAGCCAGGCTTGCCTTCTTCTCGGAGAGCTGCTTCTTCAAAAGCTCGATCTCTCTCATCAGAGGCTTTATCTAATTGCCAAGTGACTTGGCCCCATCCACGTGAGCCTTGCCATAATCAAGAAGGAACTGAAGGGTGTCATCGGTTTGGGAGCACTATGTCTTAGTGTCTTCCAGCCTTTTCTCCCTTGAACGAATGAAGTGGATCGCAAAGATCCTTTACTCCAGGTTATCTTTGAAGTAGATGAGGAAAGCATTTTGGCCGACTTGTAAGTGCTCCTCTATGGTGTAGTCTGCTATGAACTACTGGGTGTCCTTTGCCTCGTTCAAGGCACTCTCTTCCAGTAGTGCCATTAACCCTTTGGTCAAAATCTTTGAGAGTATCTCCTTCTTGGCTGTGATTTCTCAAGCAAGCCTAACCAAAGATAAAGAGCACTCGAAACAGGTAATTTTGACAAAGGATAGAGCAATAGTCTCTTTTTGTTTCCCTCTAAAATATGCTTCATGGTCCTCCAAGTCATCCTGATGAGAGAAGGGATAGTAAAATGAAGAAAACAAATACAAAGAAATTTATTAACTTAACTTACATCGAAATTGGGAGACTTAGGAGGTGACTCGGTTGCAGTAGCCCTTTTTGGAGAACCCTCCCTATCAACGTTAGGAGTCAGCTCATATGGAAGACTTGGGGAGGACGGTGGGATAGAACTGTCGGCAATGTTGGGGGTATCACCTCGATCTACTGTCAGGTCAATAGGTGAATGCACCTTAAGAGTAGACTGACGAGAGGCCTTAGAAAAGGTTTGCATGGAAGGATCGCTCTCTCATTGCGTTGGGAGACCTTTAATAGGAATGGAATCGCGGGAGAGAGTTGGAGATGGTTCACTATTCTTCCTCCCTTATTTAGATGGCTCACGATGGGAACCATCCTTGTTTCCCCCTTTTAAAGGATGTGTTGGAGGAGTCTTCTCGGGGAGGCATGTTGATGCAGAAGTGCCACCCCCCTTTGATAAACAAAGCTTCATCATCTGCAAGAAAGTTAGAATTAGCCAATTTAAAAAAAAAGAGAGAGAGTCAATCCTCGAGAAGGGAAAGAAAATCATAAATAAAAACTTACACTATGTTTTTGTTTCTTCGAGGCCTTCTTTAAGACATCAGCTTCAAAACCCCTCTTTAATGGAAGAACCACATCCTCGATGGGCTTTGGCACTTCAGATGCAATGTTAACAAGATGTTAGTAAAATGAACCAAAGATATCTAAGAAAAAGTAGTGATTTGATAGTCTACCTCGACCAGGGTCGAGTAGCCCCATTATTGTTGGCCACAAAATTTTTTGGGTAGAAGGATATTGAGTTGAGTAATAACCAGTAAAGGTCACTAAATTAGGGAGAAATTTTATTCTTTCAAGGATTGGACCTGCCACCCCAAAGGGGGCAGTTGGCAGTTTTGGCCACTTTATTGGTTTTGATTTTATTGGGAACCAATGGCTCAGAATAGGAAAATTTGGGTCCAATGGTTTTTCTCCAGGTTTGAAGTTTTATTTACAAATTCAAGAAATGAGGCAATCCATCTCTCTCGGGCTAAGAGAGACTCGTTTAGGTGCTGATTTATTATTCTTTGCTGGGCTTCTTGGACTTGGGAAATAAAGTGAAGAAATGTGTGAAATTTAATGTGATAAAACTTCTCAAATTTCCATATCTGGTGAATATACATACCTTTGGCGAGCCCCACATGCTGGTCCTGCAAAGAGGGAGGATTAGTCACTGAACTGGATGAGAAAATGATTTTGGTTCGAAGGTCAGCAAAGCTCTCAGACATGGTATAATTAACCACCCCATTCCACCATTCCTTATACCTCATGGTTATGCCAGGTTTGACCTCGAAGTCTACTATTTCTAAGGACTTGATTCGATGGTTGTGAAGGTCCCTAAGTTTGAGAAATTGTTCCCGAGTGACAACACATCGAATGGGGGACAAATTGTTCAAATAAAAAGTTATCAGGTAAGGAAGCTATTGTTTCAGGCCAAATTGACGACAACAAAGCTGGGGAGAATAGACTTTGATACCCCCTTTAGCATCAAGGGAGGTACTAACAGTAAGGTCTCGGACCATCAGGACATTAGCCCATGAACCTGCCCATTCCAAAACTATGGGATCGGAGGAGGAATGGACATTGTCCTCAAAAACAAATTTGGCCTAAGAAGGGCCATGAGATGGAGCTTGAAGGACATAGAAAGATGAGCGCAGTATCTCTTGGGTGGAGTAGAAGAATTCCACCACCTGGAGATAAGTTGCATTGTTGACTCACCAGGTCCTTATGAATTCTCTGTATGTCATAACTGGCAAAAGTCTCAAGGACGGAGCAAAAATGAGGATAATAGACCATAAGCCATAGTTGGACTACCCACATCGGGTCTCTCAAGTTTGAAAAGGAGTATTTCTCGAGGTCGGACAAAAAATGGTAAATACTTTTATATATATTTGAAAGAATTAGGCTTCCTAGGTCATATTTCTCACCTGAAGCAAGAGCTTTGGCGACCTTGGTATACTCTTAATGACCTTAACAGAAGCCGTGCAAAAGACGAATTTACAGAGAAAATATAGAAGAAAAGCAACATGTTCCTCTTCCGATGGAAAAGGGACTCAGATGAGGTTATCTTCGTAGAAGTGTTGGTACGAAGTTCTCAAAAATGATATTTGGGAGGAAGAATCAAAAGGGATACAAGGGTCAAGAACTTGACCAGAAATAGAAACCCCTAGTAAAATGGCAATATCGTACAGAGTTGGGGTTATTATTACGAAACCAAATGTAAATACATTACTCCTTGTGGACCAGAAGAGTAGGGAAGAGAAAATGAGGGGACGAGAAATCGGTAGGGAGTTTAAACAGAGTTCTAATATCTTATCAATACCCGAGGCGGCCCACTGATGGTGATATACATCTTTCATCCTAGCGTACCGTGAATTATAATCTAGACTCATTAATGGCCAAGTCCTAGTCATGGGTGATTTAGTCCAGTAAGTCGTGAGACAAGGGGATTTGTACCTAGGAGGACATGAATCCCCATAAAGAAATTCGGGAAGGGGGAAGTCTATTCTAGTGCAGCATGGCCTTTTGGCATAATCACTAGGGAAAGGAATAATTACTGGGCTCACAATTTCCTCAGATTTTGAGAGATAGCCATGGGCCTCAATCGGATCTACATTGGGAATGCCCTTCTTTGATTTGGTCATTTTTACTTGGAAAGCTGCATGAATGAACATGTTAAATTCATCGCCGAAAAAAGTTAGATCCTAAACTGATAAAAGAAGCAATAAAGTAAAGTGAGCAAATTAGAAAACTTACTGGAGAAAAAATCGACGATAGATGATAGGAATGATAATTAGAAGTTTTTGTGAAGATAAGTTGGAAGAAATTTAAAGTAATCATATATACCCCATTTAATGGATGACCTTTGCGCTTCCAATGTGGGAATTATGGCGCCAAAATTGAGTGGGGAAAGAAGTTGAAGTGTCATTTCAGCAAAAAGGTTTACAAGACCAACTCAGCAACCAAGAACCAGGGATATAGATTTGCATCCCACGCCGAGTAGTTTTGGTATAATACTCTCGGCAAGGGATGCAAGGGGCATTGTTAACACCAAACCTAAGAAGTGGGTAGATTGGCTTTGAGAAGAATTGGGCTTGGGCTCAGGAATCATAAATGGACGTATATAATTCCCAAGAAGGTTATTGGCCAGGTCTAGTTAGAGGGAGTCGGCCCATGGCGAGGTAAAGGTTATACAATCAGTAGCTTAGACCTGTAAGTAAAAACCCACCGAATCAAGGCTTGAGAGAGTGGAAACAGATGAGACTAGGCCCAGGCCTGTGACCTTTAAGTAAAGAGAAGTCCCCATCGTCATGAAGAGGGAACCTATATAAAGGAAGGGAGATTCGAGAGCAAGGATCATCATTAATTATCAACAAACCCTAATTTTTTGTTCAAGCAATTTTGGTGTAGCATTTCTAGATCTTCGTTGATCGCAGCTATTAGTCCCGATTAGAGTGACAATTAGCCTATATCTCTATCAAAATCGGTTTGGTTGACAACACTGGCCTAGATATCACACTCCACTCCATCGGATTAGGAGTCTCCAGTGACAACGCATATTATATCTAGAGTAATAGATCCACTCATAGCTCTAGGAGAAAGGGCGGACGACAAAGCCATCACTACCCGCAGGAGCGATTGTCAGAGCTTATATTTATCTTTTTGTATATTCCCTAACTTTGTTTACTTTTAAGTTTGATTGACTTACTCTTTGTACTGATTATAAAACTCTTAAATATGTATTGTTTGAACTACAAAATTTGATAAATAATATTAAATTTGGATTGAACACCATATACCTAGATTACATCATACCCGTCTCAGACAGAAACAATGACCCATAAAAACTCATTTTATCGGACTAGGAGTAGACCGATATATCCTAATCCGAGTGCACTTAACAGTTCGGGATTCAAATTCTATCACAAACACTCTGAAAAAAAAGTATGCCAATAGGAAAAAAACACTTCAAATGCATCGTCTCCATATGCGATCATGAATTCATTTAAAAAACAAAGAAAAAATTATAGTACAAAATTAATATGGAAATAAATAATAATGCATTAAAAGTAAAACATGAAGACGTTGGGGATCGAACCTGCCTGAATTATATCATACCCATCTCAGATAGAAATAGTGATCCATAAAAACTCATTTTATTGGACTATGAGTAGACTGATATACCTTAATTCGAGTATATTTAACAGTTTGGGATTCAAATTCTATAGTGAACACTCCGGCAAAAAAAAAAGGTCTGCCAATAGGAAAAAAACACTTCAAATGCATTGTCTCCATATGCTATCATGAATTCATTTAAAAACCGAAAAAAAAATATAGTACAAAATTAATATGGAAATAAATAATAATGCATAAAAAGTAAATCATGAAGATGTTGGGGATCGAGCCCTGTACCTCTAGCATACCATCTGAGCTACATTCCCACTTTTGACACAGTGAATTCAAATAAAATTTCCAATAACATTAATTTTCCTTCTTATTTGAGCACTTTATCATCCCGCTACAGCCTCCTGCTCTGAATATTTCTTATCCGCACTAGCAGCAAAGCTTAAAGAGAATCAAAATGGGATGATGCGTGCTGGCTTTGGACACGTTGCGATGTGACTGCTCTAGGTTGAGCTTTAACTGGACCTGCACAGAGTAACAGATGGTCAGGGGTGCCGGACGTGGTGTCCGGCGATAACCCTCCGACGCTT
>CAOJBK010372260.1:0-12211 GCA_948294925.1 Codiaeum variegatum | reverse complement strand
TATAATTCAATTTTAATTTTTAATAAATAATTAATTTATCTATTTACAAAAATATATTAAATTAATTATTATAATTTGACTTTATATTTTTATTGACCATTAAAAATAAGAGTAAAAAAAAATTACACATGAAATTAATTACAATAACTATAATTTCTTAATCTATATGGAAATAACAAATGATATATTTTTTGGGACGGAAAGAGCATATAATTTTCAAAATTAGTTGAGGTGAATTCTTCTCTTTCATTTCCTTTCAAACATGTTTGTCACATACTTTTGAAATTTCAAGAAATGTTCAAAGAAATTAAACTTTCTTTTTAGTAAAAATATCTAACCATGTTTATAACATGTGAAGATCGTCAAACAAATAAATCTTTCAATAAATATCTCAATTTAAAAATATAAACAATTTCAAAGAGATTATAACAAAATTTTTTTAGGATTTTAATTGATCATAATTTGAAAAAAAATTCTCTACAAGTTATGACAATGCTATATATTTATAAAGACTTAAATTATGTTACATATATAGAAATAAGACAAAAGTATCAAAAATAACTTGAAAAATATTCTAACTTTCAGATCTACATTAACATTTAAAATATTTTAATTTGCTATTCAATTTTGTCTTTCATTTTAAATCTATCCTCAATGTGACACGTGGAACATCTTGGAGTGTGTCACGTACCCTACCAAGTGAGCTTCAACACATGCCACATGTCATGCAAGGTAGATTTGAAATGGAAGACAAAGTTGAGTATTAAATTAAAATATTTTAAATATTGGGATATATCTGAAAATTAGCATATTTTCAGGGTATTTTTGATGTTTTTGCCTAGAAATAATTACTAAATAAGATTTCTAATTAGATAAAGAAAATAAATGGATGAGAACCTTCACCCTAAATTGGGTCCTCGCTAATTAGCACCAAACCACTAAATCAAGCCTATTCTCAATCACGTGTTGAACCTTCACCCTCACCTAGCCCAATGGTTTCTTTTGTACCTTCAACCCCAGTCGACTTGAACCCTAATGCCCCCAATCTTATCTCGATTCTCAGTGCCTTACAACTCTGCCAAATTCGCACACCTCTACCCACTTTTGACCCCTCTTCTGGCTTCAACGCAGTTCCCCAAACACATACTACAGATGAAAAACTTTCCTTTCAATTAGTTAACTCCAATAGGAAAAAGGGTGGCTTGAATAATAGATCCAAGAACGAGAAAAAGATAAGATGTATTTGTGTAGTTAAGACAATCGAGCAGGAATAGTAGCCAATAAGGAGATGTAGGAAAGGAAGAAAAAAGAAGGAGGTGGCAAAGTATGATACAATCATTTGTGACAAAGGGGATAATGAATCGATGCAGGTGGCAGACGAGTCAATTTCTGATGGAGTTGTATGGAATATGAATAGATCATTTTTCGAACCAGATGAAGTTGAAGGTTGTCCTGAGTCCCCTACTACTCAAACTTTGCAGGTTGGTCAGCTACTAGGGATTAATTTAGAAAACAAGCTCAATCCCTCAAAAGAATATCACAAGAAACTCGAAGCCAAAAATCAGGCTAAGTGGTCTGAAATTATAGCACAATAGCCTCAATTGTGTAATTTCCCCCCACGGGTTATTATTTCGTAATGTCTATTCTCTTCTGGAATATTCGTGGTCTAGGCTCTTAAGTGAAATGGAGGGTAATCTCCTCTCTAATTAAGAAGTATAAACTTGATTTTGTTGCAATTTTGGAAACTCAACTTGTTGATCTTAAGTCTAGTATTGTGAGTAGATTACGTGGAAATTCTCAAGCAAATTGGATTTATGCAAATTCCATTAGGAGGTCTGGTGGTATTTTTGGTCTCATGGAATCCCTTGCTTTTTGATGTTGATAGTCAATAAGAATTCTCTAGGTGGGTTATCCTAAAAGGTAAGCTTTGAGTGAATGTTGTTGGAAGCATAACGATAGTAGTATATGCCCCTCTCTCCATAGACGAGCAAGCGAAACTATGGGAGGATATCTCTGCCTTTGCCTCACCCCTTGAAGTGCCAATTATCATCAGAGGAGATTTCAATGCAGTAACTAGTGAAGATGAAAGACTATATAGGAGTAATTCCTCATCAGCCCACTCAAGAAATTTTGTTTCTTTTATTCAAGGTTTGAATTTAATTGGCTTGCCCCTTATCAGAAAAAGATTCACCTAGGAAAATTCTTCCACCATTAGTCGTATTGATAGATGTTTATCAAATGGGGAGTGGCTTCTTTGCTTCCCAGACTCAAGACTCTTCGGCATGTCGCACTCTATTTCAGACCATTGTCCTCTATTATTGGAAACTAATCATCAGAATTAGTGATCGAAGCCATTCAAATTCTTCAATTGTTTGTTTGACCACCCTAATTTCTTAAAGGATTATCATAATTGGTGGCTGGATGCACCATCTAAGCATAGTGGGAGAACTGCCATTTCAAAAAAGCTAAAAAGTATTAAGAAAAATATGTCAAAATGGAATAAGGAGGTATTTGGGGTACTTGATTCGAACATCGCAAAGGTAGAGGAAGAGATTGAACATATCAACACAGACCTTGAGGCTTCACCTCCAAGTGCAAATTTGAGATCAAAACTTTTCCATCAAAGGGGTGAATCAAGAACCAAACTTTGGAGACTGTTAAATCAGAAAGAAAAACTCTAAAAGCATAAATCATGGATAAAATGGTGTCTTAAGGGGGATAGGAGTATAATTTTTTTCCATTTAGCTTTAAAGATTCGATAAAAATACAATCATATTGGCTCTTTGCAAGTGAACTAAGCACTCATGACACATCCTTAGTGTATCAAATAAGAAATCTGGTCATATTTTAGCAACCTATACTACGAGGAATGGAATGACAGACCACAACGTTTATGTCCAAACCTAAGCTAGGATTCTGCTCTCCTTGAAGAACCATTCTCCATTGAAGAAATCAAAGATGTAGTTTATAATTGTGATTGGAATAAGGCTCCCTGGCCTGATGGTTTTGACTTAAACTTTTTCAAGAAATCCTAGGACTTTGTTTCTTATGATTTATTACAATTATTTCAGTTTTTTTTTGTATTGGAAAACTTCCTCTAGAGATTAACTCCACTTTCATAACTTTGATACCTAAAGTGATTGGGCCATCTCAGCTAAAGGACTTCAGGCCGATCTCCCTCATCAGCAGCCTTTAAAAAATAGTAACTCAAGTTCTTACTACAAGGTTGAAGAAAGTTCTATCAGATCTTATAAGCTCATCTCAATCTACTATTTTAAAGAACCGTCAAATTCTAGATGGTGTCTTCATTGCTAATTATATGATTCATTCTCTCTGAAAATTAAAAGAAAGTGGAGTTTTGTTTAAGATTGACATGGAAAAGGCATTCAACTCTATCGATTGGAATTTCCTTGAATCCATGATGGCTCAAATGAAATTCGGTGAAAATGAAGGAAGTGGATTATGAAATGCCTCTCAACAATGAAAGTCTCAATCCTAGTTAATGGCCCTCTAACAAAAGATATTCGTATGTCAAGGGGATTACGACAAGGTGACCCTCTCTCGCCTCTTCTCTACATTATGGTAATGGAAGGTTTCTCTTAACTCATCAATTATTCAACTAACCTTAATCTTTTTGAAGGGTTGAAAGCTAACAGTAATAGAGTCTCATTGTCACATCTTCTCTATGTCGATGATGTGCTAATCTTCTGCAAACTTGATCTTCATTCGCTACTAAATGTATTGAAAGTATTGGACTGCTTCTCCTTAATTTTAGGGTTGAAAGTGAATTACTCCAAGAGCTCATTAATAGGGATTAATATCCTTGACTCTCATATGAAGGAGATGTGTGATGTTCTCAAATGTAATCCCTAAAAGTTACCATTCTCTTATCTTAGCCTACCTGTGGGCGACAATCCAAAGAAAATATCATTTTAGAGCCTAGTAATTGCTAAACTCGATTCAAAGTTATCAAGTTAGAAAAGTAAATTTATGTCCTCTGATTGGTTCTCATCAAATTAACTTTATCTAGTCTCTCCATCTACTACTTATGATTATTCAAGATGTCGGTCCAAGTGGCAAAAAAGATCATCTCTATTATGAGAAGATTTTTCTGGAGTGGCACTTCGGAGAAAGCGAAAATGCCACTAATCAAATGGAACTTTCTTATGCTGTCCAAAAATGAAGGGAGGGGGTGGTTGTGTATCAAATCCGTGCTGAATCATAACAAGGCTTTGTTGTTCAAGTGGGCAAGGAAGCTTCTTAAAGATTAGAACTCTCTATGGTAGAAAACTATTTTGAGTAAATATGTTGTTCAGCCACACTCTTTCTCTCTATAAGTCCCAAAAAGAAACTTCTCCTCGTATTGGAAGGCTATCGTTAAGATAGAAAGATCCTCTCCCTTTAAAGAGGTAATTCGAGTAGTGACTTGTAATGGGAGTATGATCAAGTTCTGGCTAGAAATTTATATTGGCTCCAGTCCCATTAAGCTCTCCTTCCCTTCTCTCTTCAAGCTATCTACTAACCAAATGGCAATAATTCAGTCTCTAGGCTTTTGGAATGAAATTGGTTGTTAATGGAATTTCACTTGGAAACGACCCTTCACCAGAGATGAGGACAATAGTTTTACATATATGCTCTCATTGATTGAAAATATATCATTATGCCCCTCCAAATTAGATCGACGCATCTGGATTCATTTAAAAATGGTGAAAAATCTGCTAAAAGTTGAAATATTAGCATGGCAGGCTCTTCTCAACAAAATCAACACATGTTCTTCCCTTTTCTTTAAAAGTATCATCCCTTGAAGGGCTTCCTTCTGTACTTTCTTACATAATGAGATGGAAACAATTGATCACATACTACTTCAATGCCCATTGATTTTTCTAATTTGGTACAAAGTGTTCAAGTGGTAGGGGATTCAAAACTGTATACCAAATGCAATTGCAAATCTATTTGCTCAATGGGAAGGCTTTCTGAAAGGTAAACTGTAAGTCTCTATTTGGTTTTCAATATTTTTTCCTCTCTTTTGTCGGTGTGGTTGGAGAGAAACAACTCCATTTTCAGAGGTAGCACTTTCGACTGTGAGAATCTGTTTATTTGCATCATGTATAAAGCCTCCTTTGGCTTAAGGCCAAATTTGAAAACCACCCACTTCTTTCCCAAAATATATTTCTAGTGTTTAATGAAATAAGAAAATATATAAGCCTATTTCAATCTCAAAATCTATCACGTTATGGGCGCTACCAGAACTGAACACATTGAAATGGAACACAGGCGACTTTGTCTTTTCTTCTTCTAAAAGTGTTAGTATTAGAGGTGTTCTTAGAAATAGAAAAGGCCTTTTCCTATGTATTTTCTCTTGCAAAATTGATTATGTTGATGTGCCTACACTGGAACTTCTCGTCCTCATATAAGCACTCCTGTTGACTGCAGAAAATGATAGGCTGTGTGAGTTTTCTTTCGTCTTTAAACTAAACTATCAAATTGTTGTAAGCTAGATGAATGACCATGTCAATAAGAGACCTTGGAAGCTTCATAAATTTTTCAATGATATAGATAGATCCTTGCTCGCCATCAACTCTTCTTGGTTCATCTTTTCTCCTAGATCATCAAATTTAGTTGCATACTTTTTTGCAAAACAAGGTGGGACTAGAGTTAACAATTTAATAGCTTGGTTGTAAAGGCTTTGTATGCCCTTCTATTTTTATTTCTTGCTCTTTGTAAACTAATTTTGTTCCTTGTTGGGACTTCTTTCAATGAAATGTTTTGGCCTTGGCTTAAAAAAAAGATAAAAAAATAAATAAAATACTTGTTGAATAAGGAAAATAAAAATAAAAAACTTCAAAATAATTAAAATAAACTCTATGACATGTTCTAAAGTAGATCCAACCCAAATTCAAGCCTAGATTAAAAATTAACATTAAAAATAGAGTATTTGAAACATAATATGTCAACATGGCATTGTGGATCAAGTCAAATGGCAGTGTGGAGTTGAGAACTCAAGTTTGACTCTTCTAGTAAATGACACCTCAATGTCACCATGTACAAAATCCCAGTGCTACCATGGACTGCTGAATTGAAATCTTACTATCGTCATGTTGAATAGTGACTCTCAAAACTAATCGCATCATTCACATTAACTTTGAAAAAACTTGACCTTGAGTTTATGGTTTGTGTTTGAAATCTTCCATGCCCAATAAATATGTACTTGGAATACTTCAATGCATTGAATCTTCGATGTCTATCAATTACCATCTAGGATTCTTGAAATTTTAACTTAACATTCTCTCGAATAGTATGTGATGGGTGAAACCCCAATCAACACCTGGTGGATCTGCGGAGAGTAAAGAAAATGTGCTCCTTGAGGATTCTCTAGGGCATGTAAAATAAGCAAATATCAGGAGGGCCATACTTATTGCCTGAAAAAACCCTCTGATGCTCATGTTAGTTAACTTGGGAGGTTCACTAGGTTTCTTGAACTTGGAGAACCGTGAAAGAAAAATACTAATAAAAAATGATGTTGGAATTCCTTACTAGGTTAGCATGGGAGGTCTTATATAGGCCTTGAATGTACAGTGTAACTTGAGATCGGACGACCTAGATTCATGCGTGGAGAAACAGTCATCGTTGGTGACCTTATTTATCTGTTAATGATGTGGCATGAGACAGTTGGTATAAAGGAGAATATATTCCTTTTATTTGATATTTATTATTAGTGCCAAAAGGAACTTTTCCTTATTTGATTATTTTTGGAGGGAGCATCATTTTTACATGAGCATGTTGTGGCAGAAAGGAAAACTACAAAAGTGATCCAATATATTTCTAGTTACATTACAAATGTGTTCAATTAAATTATATTACATTGCATTACATCAGAAACTATAGAACATACCCTAAAAGTATTAAACCAATTGAAGAGAAGAAAACTCATGTCTTCAAAACAAACAAAATGTGATATCGAATCAGTCTTAAAAGCCTTCACCATAAAAATGCAATGAATCTGATCTAAATTCTAAACTCCTTTTTTTCTGATGACTAGGAAAAAAATGTACAAGTTTTACAATGTTTAGATTTTATGACTAATATCAAGTTTTCCAATATCTAAATAAGATAGTTGAAGTACCTATTAAGTAATTGTAAAAGATATAGACAAACTCAATGGCAAAGCAATTAATGAGTAAAGAGATCATGTTAAAATAAATGAAGGCTCTAAGTTTCTTTTACTTCAAGGTAAAGTACAAAAAAAAAAGTCTTGTGGATTTAACGCATTTACATATTAGTGTTTGTAGAAATTTTTGTGACAATTTAGGGTGTGTTTCATTTTGTTGGCAAATTAGGATTTCTACCCACTTTCATTTAATGTGGTACTAATGTGGCAGGCAAAATTTAATGCCACGTCAGCGCCATGTTGGATGAAAGTGGGCAAAGACCCTATTTTGCCAACAAAATGAAACACAGATCCTAAATTGTCACAAAAAATTTAACAGACCCTAAATTGCAAATGCGTTAAACCACAGACCCCTTTTTGTACTTTGCCCTTATTTTAATCTAGAAAATATCATAAACCTTAAGAATATACAAGAAAAGTTATCAACCATAACTAAAATATAGAATAGAGAATTAGCCTTCAAAAAATATGTAGTTGAATATGTGCAGCCTATGATCTAGTAGAAGCTTCCACAACTCCTTTAATTTCCTGAGTTTGAGCATCCAACCTAATAATATCAGCATATGACACTAGTAGAGCCTTCTTAACTTTCATTACATAAACTATGGGATCAATCTCATCTCTGAGCAATCGTAAAAGCAAGAACAACTGCAATGTCCAAAACAAACAACAATTGTAGTCTTCTTAAAAAATAATTCCTCTCTATGACTTATGTTAATTATACCTAGAGAATAAACTTTTCCAATGTTAAATATTTTCATTATCACTAAAATGCCTACTAATATAGAAAATCAACATTCAATGATGCCAACTCTATCAACTAATTAAAAATAAGAATAAGAAAAGAATAAATGAGAACCATAGTTGAGTAAAGAGAAATGTACCAATGGTCTATACTGGTGCAAGCGACACTGATTTCACTAGATTAAGAACTCTCTACATCTAATTGATAATAATTATTACAAATTAAAGGCTCAATTGTTGAAAGGAACCTCCACAGGCGTTTTCAAAGGGATGAGGACTTAATTGTCCAAGAAAATGAGAATTGTGAGCTCTCTGTCCTCTTTTGCTTCGAGTTTCAGTGAGATATATCCAGAGAAAAGAGTGATTCTTCCTTCAATATGTGCAAATGCTCTATTTTTTCAAAGAAAACAAAAATAAGAAAAGGGGAGTGGGGTGGTATCATCAACTACTGCTATGGTCCTTTTCAATGTGGCTACTCTCTACAAAATGAAGGAGAAGGTGAAGATGAGATGTGCCCTTATTGTTTCTACCATCTCTCCCCTCTTTCTAGGTGGTTTTACGCCGAAAATCAAAACCCTATCTGGGTGAGAAACTGAATACTCACTTCAATTCAACAATAAGAACAAGTCTCCCTTCAATTCTCCATTAGAGAGAGAGAACCCTATTTGCGTTAATATGCTCGTGTTTTCCTTTTTCTCTTTTAATTTTTATGTTCAGAGATAATTTTGCTTCAATAAAAATTAAAAGAAAAATAAACTTGTCATTATTTTTCATGGGGCGCTTCAATTCTTAATTGAGAACCCAAAAAATATCATGCCATAGATTTTAACCCTTTTGCGATGTGTTTCTACTCTTTTATGATGATATTTATGCTTTGGCATAATTATTTCATTCATTTACTACCAAACAGAAAATCTCACCACAAATGGCATTTATTTGCAATGAAAATAGCCTATGGTTGTAATTTTACAGTCGTAAATAAGAATTTTTCTTATTGCTCTAGAAGGGATGGTCACCCAATAATATCCAGCCGGATCCATCCTCCTCTTCAAGTTCACTTTCATAATCTTTGCCTTTTAGTTACTGTTTACAAACTTACAAAACGAAAATTAAAACATAATTAATTTCAGATAAAATCAATTATTAAATAATTAATTTATAAAAATTTAATAATATTCTATTTACATGTCAGTCCTTGGATGTATCTCAAGCTCCTTGACACTAGGCCATTGAAGAGAGCTGTCATCGACCACCACATCATCATCATCAACACCATCTGATGACAGCATAGTGGAAGGGTTAACTCCACTAAAAGCAGGTGGTACATTAGATGTAGATGGTTGTTTCGACGGCGCGTCAAAGGTTTAAGGTTGTGACAATGGCACAACAAATGTAGTTGGCTTGACAACCGCACAACAAAGGTAGAATGTTGTAACGATGACACAACAGAAGTAGAAGATTGTGATGACAGTACAACAGAAGTAGTGGGCTCTGACAACAGCATAGTAGAAGCATCTCCCTCACCCTTCCCAATGGCAAATAGAGGTGGTGGTGGTGATGGCAAGCCCTTTGCTCGTGTCCTCGACCGCACCCATGCCCCCTCCCTTGTGCACTAATAATAGATCCTTAATCTCTAATCATCTCGTAAAAAATGCAATTTACCATATAGTAAAATAAATTATATTAATCAATATAATAAAATTAAGTAATAAACAAAAGGAAAATTTTATAAAATTTCGGCAGAGCCTCCCCTATACTTAGGACACTTCCCCCTATGGCAATTACAAATACACACACACACATAACAACATCAATATTATCTCACAGTTAGCAATACAAGCTCTTCTAACTATCCATCAATAACATTTTTAGCAAGACACATCTCAATAGTTCCTCTTGCTATCCCTCTTTTTGTTACATCTTTCTTTCTTATGTTTCCAATTTACGGCCTAGCATACATATTTTTAATTGATTACAATATACTTTTTTATCGTCTGACTGAAATTTGATACCACTTTCATGATTCAATTTCATAATTTTAAATAATGAAATGCAGAAAGAAGCAAAAGACAATCAAACTATTAACCTTTTTTTATAAGCATATTATTTCATTTTATTAATATAGGGGAAAAAATACCATAACCAAAAAAGTTATGATGATGAAAAAACCCCTACCTAGAACTAAGTAAGAGTTGAAAAGACAAATGACAAGAGAAATAGAAACGAAACAAAGATAGCTAAGCAATAATTGTTCTAGAATTATTTCTAAATCTGATACCAAAATATGTGATTTGAAGAGCGGTCATATCGTAAGGGAAGGAAGGATTAAAGGCTTTGACCCAAAGCCAATAATGAAATCATATCACATGAATCCAGATGGACAAATCTAGTATGGTCCCATTAAAAATAATATCATTCCTGGATGACCAAATACTCCAATATATAGTGAAGAAAAGCAACTTCCAAAACTTCTTATGAAATCTACCCTTAGAAAAAGATACCAAAGAAAGAAGAAATCATTAATCTGATGAGGCATAGCAATAGAAATGTCCCACCATACAAAGAAATAGTCACATATCTTCTAACAAAAAAGTGCAGTGCAAAAAAATATGACCAATATTTTTCCCATAATGACTATAAATACCACAATTGGTAGAAATATAACAAAGGCGTATGGAGAAAAGGAAATCTCTAGTGCAAAAGGCCACCATTAAATAAAAACCAACTAAAAAGTTTCACATTTGAAGGAATAAAGTTACACCAATAAAAATATTTATTGATCATACTCGAGTGGTGGGCTTTCATAGATAAAGACTCCTAATAGTATACATGTGACTGGAAGTAAGAGACCAAGAGAGAGCATACGATCGGTCGTTATAGGTAACAATGCAACTAATCAAATGCAAGAGCTTATGATACTGAACCATCTCATCAGAGGTAAGATCACAGCCCCAAATAAGATTCCAAACCAATGAGTTTCCCTCCCAAAATCCCATCTCAGAAATGTAGCAAGTCTTTTGATTACTAATAGAGTATAGAGATGGTAAAGAAGTAGCTAGGGGCGTTTTCCCATGTCATAAATCTAGCCAAAACAGAACAGTTGTTCCATCACCAACTAAAAAAATAGAACTACGTGAAATGATATCATGAATAACACTACCAGAAGAGAGAACATAGATAATACCTATCCAAACACTAGAGTACTTATGCTTCAAAGTTGGAGGAATAAAGTCAAAATGAGAAAACCCATACTTGTGAAAGATAAGCTTACTCCATTGGGCCCTTCTACACCTTTTAATCTCCATAGTCATTTAAAAAGCAAAGCTTGATTATGAAGATCAATATCCATAATACCAAGACCTCCTAAGCTTTTAGGAGAGGATAAGAGAGACCACTCAACCCTATGTAAGGCATTACCTGAACCACCCCCAACCCAGAAAAAAGCTCATATATGCTTATTGATAGAAGCAATAACAAACTTAGGAATCTTGAAAATAGAAATGAAGTAAATAGGCAAGGAAGAAATACAAGATTTTATAAGAGCTAACCTTCCATCCTGAGAGAGTATTTTCCCTTTCCAAAAAGACAATTTGGTCTTAATTTTTGCAATGATAAGGGCCCATCTAGAAGATCGAGTAGGAGAAGCACCCAATGTCAATCCTAAAAAATTGAAAGGTAAAGTGGCAGATTTGTAGTAGATACTGGCAGCTCTATCACTAATGACACCATCATCCACTTTGATGCCAACAAGAGAGCTTTTAAAGAAATTAATTTTCAAGCCTGATGCAATAGAGAAGCACCGTAACATACAAGCCATATTAAACCAATCAGAATGCTCCAGATTATTAAAGATTAGCATATCATCAGCAAATTGCATATAGGAAGCGACATGGCCAGAGGATGACAATTTGATACCAGAGAAAAGATTCAATAGTCCACCATTTTTTAGATGAGAGCAAATAAGGGCTCGACTTCTGTAATGAAAAGGAATGGAGAGAGTGGGCATCCCTGTTTAACTCCATAAAAAAAGTGAAATTCCTTAGTGGGCACACCATTGATAAGAATTGATGCCTCAAGGCACTTAATGATCCAACTGCACCATTTGTGACCGAAGCCAAGCACTATAGAACCTGAATAAGATAACTCCATTTAATTGAGTTAAATGCCTTTTCAAAGTTTACTTTGAAAAGAGCACAACCTCTAAGGCATCAATTAACCTTAATATTTCTTTCTTAGATTTTAGGTTTGTTACAATGGCAAGTGTTGAAGAAGATAAGGAAGCAATTCAGTTATTTAATG
>CAOJBK010371809.1:0-17238 GCA_948294925.1 Codiaeum variegatum | reverse complement strand
CTCATTTTGGCATTATCAAATTGTCTCCCATTGTCACTGATGAGTTGGTGAGGTACTCCAAACCTGCATACAATATTTTTCCAAATGAACTTCATCACATTCTCAACTGTACTTATTTCCAAAGCTCAGCCTCTACCCATTTGGTGAAGTATTCTACTACTACAAGGAGAAACTTCCTTTGACCTGTGGTTGTAGGGAGAGGTCCTACTATGTCCATCCCCCATGTGGCAAATGGCCATGATCCATAAATGGGTGTCTGTTCTGTAGCTAGAGCCTTATATAAATTTGCAAACTTCTAGCATACTTAGCACCTCCTGACTAGCTTCATAGCATCTTCCTTCATGGTAGGCCAATAGTATCCCTCCCTAATAGCTTTAGCTATTAGAGTCTTTCCTCCCATATGCATTCCATAGGCACCCTCATGCATCTCCCTTAACACATACTCTGCTTCAGTGGGAGTAAGGCATCTAAGTCATGGAAGAGAGAAGGCTCGCTTGTAGAGGACCATGTTGTAGAAGGAGAAATGAGAGCTTATACATTTAACTTTCTTTGCTAGCTTCAGTTTCTCTGGGAGTTCACCTTTCTCCAGGTAAGCTCTTATTAGATCCATCCAGCAAGGTTCTGGTTCTACACACATAACAGCTTCGGGTTCCTTTGTGGAAGGCTGGGCTAGGACCCTTAAGAATAACTTGCTGGGGATATCAATTGGGTGAGCTAAAGCAAGCTTGCTCAAACTATCAGCTCTGTTGTATGTCGCTCTTGGGATCTTCTTGAATTCAACCTCAATCCCCTTCCCCTTCATTTTCTTCAACTGCAAATCTGTTTTCTCTAAGTATTGGACCATGTTGAGATGTCTTGCTTTGTAAAGGCCTTTGACATAGCCTAACACTAGCTATGAGTCGCTACAGATGTGCAGTGTTTCAACATGTAGGTGCTCGGCCACAAAGAAGACTTGAAGGAGGGCTTCGTATTCCGCTATGTTATTTATTGTGGCGAAATCTAGCTTTAAGGAAAACTCTATCAGAACTCCCTCTTCATTTTTTAGTATAACTCTAACCCCGCTAGCTTCTTTGCCACTAGCCCCATGAACAAACAGTTCCCATTTAACCTTCAATATCTTGCCTTCGGGCCGCCCTTGAGACTTGTTGCCTGGTATTTCCTCTGGTGGGAATGATCATTCCAAAATGAAGTCTGTTAGAGTTTGAACCTTGATAGCTTTCCTAGGCCTATATTTCAGGCCATATCTCCTAGTTTTACAGCCCAACAAAGTAATCTTCCGGAAAGTTCTAGCTTATGAAGGAGCTTTTGCAAAGGTTTATTTATAACCACCACTCCTTGATGCTTTTTTAGGTAGACCTTGATCTTTCTACAAGATAGCACTAGGGCATACACCATCTTCTCGAGGGGCTTGTAATTCAACTTTGCCTCCTATAGTACCTTGCTGAAATAATACACTTGCTTTTCAAGACGTCCTTCCTCCCTAACTAACACTGAGCTAACTGCATGTTGTGAAGATGAAAGGTACAACAAGAGCTCTTCATCTTTTAGTGTCCTAATCAAGACCTATTCCAATGCAAGGAAAGTCTTTAAATTGTCCATAGTATGTTGACAATCTGCTGTCCATTCCAAGGTGGCACTCTTTTTGAGCTTCTTAAAAAATGGAAGATATTTCTCCTCAGATTTAGACATAAACCTGTTTAGGGCCACCAGCCTGCCTTTTAGTTTCTAGACTTCCTTGATTGTTCTTGGGTGGTTTATCTCCAGAATAGCTCAGACCTTGTTTGGGTTCGGCTCTATCCCTCTCACACTAACTTCACTCCATAGGCATTCATCACATTAAACACTTCCTTCAAGTCTTGGATATGCTGCTAGAAGCTCATGCTATTGACCACCATGTCATTTACATATGCCTCAAGACTTTTGTCATGTTGCTCCCTGAACATGCTGTTGACAAGTCTCTGGTAGGTGACTCCAACATTCTTCAGCCCAAAAGGCATAGATACATAGCAGTATGTTCCCTCTCTGTGATGAATGAAGTCTTCTCCTCACCCTCTTCATCCATTTTGATTTGGTGATAGCCTTGCTTGGTGTCAATTAATGAGAAATATTTATAGCCAGCTGTTGCATCTATTTGCTTGTCTATCATAGGTAGTGGATAAGAATCTTTTGGATAAGCCTTGTCCAGATTAGTAAAATCCACACACATACGATATCCTCCACTTGCTTTCTTGACTAACACCGCATTTATAAGCCAATCTAAGAACTACACCTCCCTAATGAACCCAGCTGCAATCAGCTTATCAACCTCCTTGTCAATGATAGCCTGTCGTTCAGCTCCAAAGCACCTCTTCTTCTACTTGATCGGTCTGAAGGTAGGGTCCATATGGATTTTGTGTATGATAACTTCTGGGCTTATTCCTAGCATGTCCGTGGAGACCTATGCAAAGGTTTTAGCATTACCTTCTAGGAACTCTTGCCCTTGCCGCTTTTCTTCTAGGCTTAAAGTGGAATTGATATGCAAAGTTCACCACCATCAGAAACTTCAAAGGGTTCAAGCTTTTGAGCAGATTCACCTTTTGACTATGCTTGGACCATTTGGGGAGTTGTTTCTGCTAAATTCACCTCATCCAGCTCCAATGATATAGCTTTCCATTTATTCTCAATTGTCAATGTCATCCTGGGCGCCACATTACCATAGATGTATAAATTTGACCCATCAGGAAGGGGAACTGTCAATCTGCACCTTTTGATGCTCATAGAAGCATTTAAATCCCACAGTAAAGGCCTTCATAGCAACACATTGTATGTCATAGGCAGCTTTATTACCACAAAGATCAACATTACTGCTACAACCTTCAGAGCTTTACCTACCGTCACAGGTGGCTCACTAGTACCTACTTCTGGGATGATGGCCTTATCTAGAGTTCGCACCGGTACCTTCAAGGGCTGAATTTGTGAGCTATCAATCACCATTTGTGTAAATGCTTCGTAGGATAGGAGGTTCACCGAGCTCTCAGTGTCAACAAAAATTCTTCAAACCCTAAAGTTAGCCACCACTACTGAGATTACAATGGCTTCGGCCTTCTTGGTGGCTCTGCTTATCGAACCTGCTACAGGCTGCTTCGAGCCATTGAAATAGATAAACTCTGATGGTTCATGGGTTCGGACCACTTCCTTCCCCTTCCTGCAACTGAGAGGAACTTCCTCTGGTCCTCCTATAAGGCAGAGGATGTCTCCTGTAACTCCATCTTCAATCGGTACGACTTGTATTGGGTTCACTGGCCCTGCTTGATCACACTTCTTGATGTAGTTTATGAGATATCCCTGTTGTATCAACCTTTCAATCTCCTCCAGAAGCAAGCGTTAATTATCAGTGGTATGCCTATGGGTGTTGTGAAATTTGCATCACTGGGATCTATCTCGCTTTGCTGGTATTTTAGGATGGGCTTGGGCCTCTTCCATATATCTCTCTCTCCTGGGTGGTTCGATATGCTTTGGCGGGGGATTTCACCTGTTAAATGCTCCCCTACTCTTCGATGTCATCTCTTCCTTCTCAGTTTTCTTTTAGGATGAGTCTCCCTCTTTTAGCTTCCTTTTCTTGTAGAATTCGTTCTCCCTAAAAGCATCATCTTACTTGATATGCTCTTCAGTGATGGCCATGGCCTCATTTAATGTCTAGCATGAGCTCCGGACTAAAGCTTTAAAGTAATTTTGGTGAATGGTGCATTTTTGTAGGGCTTCAACTGCTCTAGGTTCATCAATATCTGTTACTTTCAACATTTCTCTATTAAACAGAGTGATGAAGTCTCCGAGCGATTCATCCGAACCCTGCTCCACTTACTCTAGGGCTCGAGTTGGTGTTGGTATGTGAATACTAGATGAAAATCTCTTAACGAATAGATTCACCAGAGTCCATAATGAGTCTACACTTCCCTCCGGTAGGCTGTCATACCACTTTACTGCGGCTCCTAATATACCCCTGAATGCTCGACAAAATGATTCATCCTTAGTGGTCTGTAGCTCCACTAAATGTTTATATTCTATAACATGCACCTTAGGATCTTGACTGCTATCATACTTGGCTATCTGGTGCTGCTTAAACTTTCTGGGCTTTTGAAATTCCTCTATACTTATGCATAATGGAGATTTAATGTGGAGAGTAAAACTTCTTCTCTGATCTGGCTTGGTGCCTGCCATCTCCTCCACATGTCTCCTGACCTCTTCCTGCAGCATCGCCTTAGAGCCATGGTGGCTTAAGGCCTCTTGTTCACCCGTCTTCCTGGGGTTTTCATGTCTGCCTGTATGTCTATGTCTTCTCTCCGAACCCCTATGAGACCGACTTCAATTATCTTCTTCTCCTCAACTCCTAGCTTCGCTAGCAATGAGCCTATCCTCTGCTGCCTCCCTTTCATCTGCTTGATGCCTACCACTTCCTTCTCCTACCCTTTCCTCTCTAACTAGTACTTTTAGCACCGATCTAATTCTACTTTTTCTCTCTGTAGGCTTGGTTGGTGGGACTCCTACTACATCAACAGGAGTATTAAAGTTTAGCCTTCTGTTTATTACAGGCGGATTATTATCAACCTGGACTGGTGGGTTAGCTACTTGATTTGGCTGAAGTTGTGAAAGTAAAGGGATAATATTGGTGACTAAAATTACCTATGTTTACTACACGCGTCCCACTATAACTCATTTTCAAAGCACGATTTCTTATCAAATTATTAGATATTGTATATTAATACCATATTATACCTCTAAAATTAAACATGTCTTTCTATTAATTTGATATTATTATTTTTTAAATCCTTTTATCGATTATAAGAGATTATACATGCAATTCTTCTTTATTTTATTTATTTGGGATCTAAATTTAAAATAATTTACTCCTCTTCTGTATATTATTGCAATAAATGATTAGAAAGTTGAATTTATTTAATTACTGGATTTACATATATTGGAACATAGAATGTATTTAGATACATGTGATTTGTATTCATTTAAATTTATGAAGTGTTTTATTTTGATCTACAAATCATCTAGTTGGATTTGTCTACTTTAATAAGAGTATTAGTGTTGAGATTCAGGACAACGTATGATGATTGATCATGTCAATTTTTCACAATTTGAACAACGCAAAAATGATGTAGGAATATGCATAGACAAAGTACTTCAGGCTATTCAAGCTATTTTTTATCTATAAAGATAAATGCTTTGTCACATTTTAAAAAGTAAAAGAAACTGTAATTTAAGTTTACAATTAATTTATAAAAAAAATTATTTTTATTCATAATTATTAATATTTATTTATTCTCCTTATTCAATTCACCTTTAGAATTATATTATATAAATAATTTTTTTTAAAAAATAATTATTCTTCACTCCATTTTTTACTATTTCATCTCTAATCATTTCTCTTTTGCTAACCTCTAATGATAATCCCAAAATATCTTATATAAGAATATAATTAATTAATATTAGAAAAAGAATATAATTAATTATTAATATTTTAATAATTAATTATGTTTTATTGATTAAAATTCACTTACAAGGTTACTGTTATTTTTTTGGCTTCTTTTTCTTTATCAATTCTATTTCAACTTTTACTTTAAATTTTTTTACAAGCAATTATATGTGATCTATTGGTTATTATGTATAAACTAGTGATAATTATATGTGGTCTACTAATTAGTGATCTACTGGTAATTGTGTATGGCTTGGTGGCAAATTGCATGGTCTACTAGTGTTGAACCTTGAGTGCATCAATGTCATTTTTATTATTACAAATAAATGAGTAAATTTGATATTTAATAAGTTTATTGTGAGCTTTTACGTTAGGTTGTAAGATATTAAAGTGTGTTGACTTGATTTTAAAGAATTTTCCAAGATGAATTATTTTCATGGTCATGATAAGTATTTCAAAACCATGAATGAAGTTTATAAGGAGGACAATTGACTCAAATCAAGTAGGAAAAATGTTAGCCACGTGGATTAGCAATATACTTTTGATGACCACAAAACTAATCTTATGTGAATTTGCTATCTTTGCTTCTAATTGTTTAGATGGACTTAAGACTCATTATCTCCTGATAATCATATATGTTATTTACTAAAGCCATGTCTAGTATAAGATGACAGTCACAATTATCAAATGATTAAAAGATCTAGAGAAGGAATTAGATGAGAAGATCGCTGAAGAGACACACCTTAGTTATCTTCAGTAGTATCTAATGTTAAGTGGATTAGTCTTGTCAATTAGTTATATGTCTTGTCTTAGTGTCCTAACCTAGTAAAATCTACTTTGAAAAAGCCAAACCATATGAGTTGTCTCATAAAAATTATTTTTGGTTGTTTGCATATTATATTCTTTTTATAAAAGGAATATTCTTTTAGCTTTTTCACTAAACCTAATGGTTACCTTTTGATGTGCATATAAAATGTTTTTTCTCAGTAGACTAACTCTGATTTTACTGACATCAATGTGTTAGTCTGTCAAAAGTAGATATCAGAAACCTAACAGTTTGTCTGTTAGAGACAAAGTAAGCTATTGTAGCTGTTAAACTTGTTTTTACCTTGTTTTTCAAATCTTTATCTGTTAACAACTATATTTTTCTAACCTATAAATACCCCCTTATGTGATCCGAAAATGATTTGATGAAGAGAAGTGTTAATGCTCATATTACTTAAAATTTTTGAAGTTGTGCATTCAAACATTATATTTATTTAGTTCTTGAAAACATCTTTCCCTTTTCATTAAAAAAAAAAAGATTTGTGCATTTAAATCTATTTTCTCAAGTAAGTTTGTGCACTTATATATTTATTGAGCTTAACTTCAGTACCAAATCTTTTCTTCATTCAAAATTCCTTTAGTTGCATTGAAAGTCTAGATCCATATAGGAATTTTGTAATAAATTGTTTCAATTTCTTTGTATCTTGAGACTTAAAGAGTTGTAAATGTTTCAAGCACCTGTTGTAAGCTTGTGGTTGAGTTTGGGGTGTCACAACCACTCATCCCAAAGTTTATGAGATTCATTTGCTCCTGATAATAGTGAGTAGATTTTCAGAAGCCTAAGTGAAATTTTGAGGGGATCAATTGAGTCGGGGAAGGATTGTGTTGGGGTTAGCTTGTATAAGGTAAACTTGTGTTTAAGGGTTACTCTAGCCAAATTAAAATAGAGCTGATAGTAAAATACTCAAGGTGGTATCTTTGGGGACTGGATGTAGGCATTATTGTTGAATCAGTATAAATTTTTATGCATGCTTTATCTATCTATTACTGCATACATCTACTAAGTAGCTTTATTAGCTGACTCTATATCTGACACTTCTGTTCACTAAAATTATATAAACTTTTTTCTAAAATTGAATTTATTAATCTTGATCTAAATTATAGACTTCTAATATAATAATTGGCTAACTACTAAGTTTATCAGTAGAGATCTTAACTAAACTCTTCTTAATAGCTGAATGTTAAGTTTTAGGGAACATATAAAAGAATTTTTTAAATCTTCCTTATGCTTATTCTGAAAACTTATAAATAGAATTTGATCAGTTAACATGGGTTCTAATTTGGGCAGTAAACTGAATCAGACGTAAAAGAGTCCAATTCACCCCCCTTTTGGACATTTAATCCACAATATCAAAAAATATTTGAGCTAAATTGAAAATTATCATTTTTTCATGGCTAGAAAAATTTCCTAATAGCTAGGAAAGTTGCATTTTGTGTAGAAGGTTTTCATGGCTTGAGTCATGGCCAAGCAAGTTAGGAAACAAGTTGGGAAGACGTTAGTCATGGCTAGGAAACTTTCTTCATGGCCATGAAACTATGTCAAAGAGGTGGTTGAAAAGTAAAATCCACGGCTCTATTTGCATTAAATGCATTCCAAACAGCTATATTCTTAAGAAGTTGTATAAAAACTTCAAATTTCAAATCCATATTCATCAAAAACCAAGAGAGAAACATCTTACAAGCATTAAATCTTTACTTTTGAGTAATTTATTATTTCAACCACTCAAACCCTTAATATATATTTATTCTAAACTCAAGTTATTCACTTGAGTGGGTTGGTGAGTGATTAATTTCTCTTTCAATAACTAGCTTGGGGATAGTTGAGTTTATTGATTGAGAGTTTTATCACTTGTATGAAGGTTTGAGTGTTAGGCATAAACACTTGGGTTAAGACTAGAGAGTGAGCCTTTAAGAAAACTTTTGAGTAGCTTGAGTAAGCTTGTAATGGTTCAATCTACACGTTAAAGTAGATTAGAATTAGTGGATTCAAACTCTCAACTAGTGTTGAGGAAAGGACATAGGCTTTGGGGGTCAAACCTCTATAAATTACTTATGTTTATCTTTCTCTAAATACTCTTTTTTTTTTGTTCATCTTTTGACCTCCATTGTTGAACAAACTTTTAATCCCTTAATTCCATTTTAAAAATACCAATTCACCCCCCTCCCCCTCTTGGTTACTTGTGGAATTTCATTTGGTATTAGAGCTTTGGTATCCATTTGTAAAGATTCAACCATCTTAGAGCAAAGATCATGGCATCCGCAAGCATGGTAGGCACATCCGATATTCATGGTCCTAGCTGCACAAGGCCTTCGTTCTTTAATGGCACCAATTATGGTTATTGGAAGAACAAAATGAAGATGTTCTAGGATAGTGAAGGTGTTAATCTATGGGATGTGATAGAAGAAGGGTGCAGTTATCCTATATCAAAGAACAAGGAGGGAGTTGAAGAGAAAATTCCTAAATGAAAATGGAGGGATTAATAAATGAATGAAAATTTGAGAAATAGAAAAGTTAATACTATTCTCTATTGTGCCTTAAGTAGAGAAGAATACAATGGAATTGACAATCTTCGATCCATCAAGCAAATTTGGGATTGTCTTAAGTTCAAGTGTGAAGGAACCAATCAAGTGAAGAATAAGAAACTTCAAATGCTTGGAAGAGAGTATGAGCTATTTCAGATGAAGCCTAATGAAAAGGTTAGTGATATGTATAGTGGACTCATTACTCTTTTTAATTTTATGGGAAATCTTGGAAAATATTTTTCTTTGGGAGAAGTCAACAATAAAATTTTGAATAGCCTTCTTAAAAAATAATGGGAAGCTAAAATCTCTTCAATAGAAGAATCCTATGATCCTTTGGCTCTTCTCATTAATGAGTTATTGGGCAAGCTTCTCACTCATGAAATTAAGATGAATCATATCAATAAAGTGGAGAAGATAAAGAAGGATAAAGGAATTTCTCTCAAAGCTAGAATGGAAGTAAGTGAAAGTGATTCAAGTAATGATGAGGAAGATAAGTATGCTATATTATCTAGAAAAAAAAAACTTCATCTCCTTAAAGAAAAGAAAGAAGAGACAGGAGTCAAGTAAGAAGGACCCTCCAATTTGCTTTGAATGCAACAAACCAGGGCATATAAAATCAAACTATCCTAAATTAAAGAAATTATCCAAGAAAGACAGAAGGGAGAAGAAGGATAAGAAAGGGAAGAAGAAATAATTCAAGATATCATTGGTTTACTCTAGTTACTGAAGTGATGGTGCTACTGATGAGATTGCCAACCTTTGTTTCATGGCTATAGAGGAATCCACTTATAATGAGGTAACTCTTGACCTTGTTGATAATGATGAGATGAAAATTGCTTCTGAAAAAAATGTTGAATAAATGTACAAAATATTCTTCTAAAATTGATTCACTTAGAGAATTGTTAAATTCTCTAAGAGAGGAATTAGAGAAATCTAAAATCTTAAATGTTGAATTAACCAATTCCTTAGATGAACTCAAAGCTAAGGAAGAAGTTCTTTTGAAAGAAAATGCATCTCTTGTTGGAAATAATGATTTGTTGCATAAAGAAGTTTTAGAACTTAAAAACTCCATTTCTAAATTCAACAAAGGAAAGGAAATTCTTAATGGGATGATTGCTATTAATTCCACTTCTTTGAGGAATAAGCATGGAATTGGCTTTGAAACTGAATTTAGTAGTTAATCTCAAGTAGTAAGTCTTAGTGTTCCCATAATTAAGGCTCATAAAGAACCAAGTCCTAAAGCCAATGGACCTAAAATGACCTATGATAAAAGGACTAACTACCTAAGAGCCAATAGCTCAAGAGCGCCAAGACAGAGGCATGTTTCATTCAACTCATATTCATATGATTATGGTCATAGACATACTAATTCTCATGGCTTTAAGCCTTTTCAAAGAAAGAACTTTGCATCTTATGTAACTTGCCATTATTCTGGTGCAAAGGGATATATCAATGTTAAATGCTTCATTAGAATGACACATTTGGGAATTCCAAATGGTGGACCATTCAAGACTAACCCACAAGGATCCAAGTACATTTGGGTACCTAAAAATAAACGAATTGCCTCTTATAGGTTTGTTTGGCATCCACCATGAAGAAGAAGGGTGATTGGTACCTAGATATGTTATAGGCATATGCTTGCAAATCTATTCAAATATTTGGAATTGAAGAAAGGAGGCAAAGTGACATTTAGAGATAATTCTAAGGGTAATATTATTGGCTTTGGTTGTATTAGTAAGAAAGGTTCTACTTGTATTGATAAAGTTCTTCTAATAGATGGTTTAAATATAATTTGTAAGTATTAGTCAAATTTGTGATAGAAATAACAAGGTTACTTTTCAACCTAAGAAATTCTATATGACAAGTTTATCAAATGATGAAGTTATTTTCAAAGGTGAAAGAAGTAACAATTTTTATACTATTAGTTTATCCTCTTTAACTAACCAAGGTGTTAAGTGCTTTACTGCTTTTAAAGATGACTCTTAGTTGTGGCATAAAAGACTAGATCATGTAAGCACGGAGCATATTGGTGATTTAAGTAAGGATGACTTGGTTGTTGGCCTTCCAAAAGTCAAATATCAAAAGGGCAATATTTTTAGAGCGTGTCAAATGGGTAAGTAAGTAAAAAGTTATTTCAAACCCAAGAACAAGGTACCCTCCACGAAACCTCTTCACTTATTGCATATGGATATTAAAGTGTGAAGATTTGATTTCAAGAATTTGCCAATATGGATTATTTTCATGGTCATGATAAGTATTTCACAACCATGAATAAAGTTTATAAGGAGGACAATTGATTAAAATCAACCGGGGAAATTTTTGAGCTAAAGTGAAAATTGTCATTTTTTTATAGCTAGGAAAGTTCCATTTTATCTATAAGGTTTTCATGGCTTGAGTCATGGCCAAGGAAGCTGGGAAACAAGTTGGGAAGACTCAATCATGGCTGGGAAACTTTCTTCACGGCCATGAAACTATGTCAGAGGTGGTTAAAAAGTAAAATTAATAACTCTATTTGCATTAAATGAGTTCTAAATGACTATATCCTCAAGAGATGGTACAAAAAGAAATCAAATTTAAGAGCCATACACATAAAAAAAATAAGAGAGAAACATCTTAAAAGCATTGAATCATTGCTTTTGAGCATTATTTCAACCACCCAAACCCTTAACATTTCATATTTATTTATTGTAAATGCAAGTTATTCACTTGAGTGGGTTGGTGAGTGATTAATTTCTCTTTTAACAGCTAACTTAGGGATAATTGAGTGTATTGATTGAGAGTTTTATCACTTGTATGAAGGATTGAGTGTTAGCCATAAACACTTGGGTTAATGTTAGAGAGTGAGCCTTTATGAAAACTATTTAGTAGCTTGACTAAGCTTAGAATGGTTCAATCTACACCTTGGAGTAGATTACAATTAGTGATTCAAACTCTCAACTAGTGATAATGAGAGAACATAGGCTTTGAGGGTCGAACCTCTAAAAATTACTTATGTTCTTTATCTTTTTCTAAATACTTTGCTTTTTGTTCATCTTCTTCACCACCATTGTTGAACCAATTTTTAATTTCCCAACAGCATTTTAAAAATGTCAATTCACACCCTCTTTTTGGTTGCTTGTGGAATTTCAACCAGTTATTATAAATTGTCTAAAGGTCATTGTGTGAGGTCTACTAGTTTTTATGAGTGATCTACTGGTAACTGTATATGGTATGGTGGCAATTTGTGTAGTATACTGACTATTATGTGTAGTTTACTCATTATTATGAATGATCCATAGACAATCGTGTGTGGTCTACTGGTTATTATGAGTGGTCTATTGGTAATTTTGTATGGTCTACTAGTTGTTGTGTATGGTCGATTGGTTATTGTGAGTGGTTTACCAATAATTGTATATGGTCTTATGGCAATTACCTATGGTCTACTGGTTTATTATGTGTGATCTACTGATTATTATGTATGGTCTACTAAATATTGTGCATGGTCCACTAGTTATTTTATGTGGCGATCTTTTATTGCACTTCAATTATAAAAAAACGTGATTGGATGTTTGATTTTATAATATGTCAGTTTAATTTTAACTTTTAGATTAGGTTCTTAAGATAAAATATCAATGGTTGATATTGAGAACTTGGTTCTTATTTTTTAAACTATTTAATTAAATTAATTGGTTAAGCAGTCAGGTGTGTAATTAGAATATTGATGATATAAGTTCTTTCATATGCATTTGAGAAGCATGGCATGACAATAAGCAGTTTTTACAATTACATTTCTAAAATTCGAATCTTGGAAAGGTATGAGGTAAATATATTAGCTCACCCTCCATTTTTTTTCTTTAAAACAAAGATAGGTGTATAATTAGAATATTATTAAGCTTTTGTGTAATTATAAATAATTATTATAAATTCATTTTTTGGCAAACAATTAGAATTTATTATTATTATTATTATTATTATAAAACATGATTATTTAAGGCCAGTGATAGTGATTATGACTCTAAAAAATTTAAATGCGTATGTGGCTTAAAATAAAAGAATAAACATGTTATTCTATAAAGAAATAATGAATAGGTGAAAATAATGCTATATGTATTATTTTTATCCGGATAATTTGTTTTTTCCTTTGAGAGTGGGGAGGGGGAATCAAATCCGGATATGTTGTCCAGGCCGTATATCCACTTACCAGTTAATTTGTGATTCATAGTTTTGTTTTCATGTTATATATTTTTTACTTGATTCCATCGTGGCCCACAACATGTAGAGATAACAAGAAATGATAAAAGATTGAAATTTTTTACCAGCACGTGTTACGAGTTGGAAATCTGACGACGACAATTTTAATGTTATTACAATAAAAAAAAAATTAAGGGTTGAGATTAAACCCTCAGGAGTCTTTAGATTGAGCGAATGTGAAATATTAAGATTGTTTATGATTATGAAAATTTGAAATCCAGAAAATGTAAAATATAAGTAATGTTAAAATATCTTGTTTGATATAAAAATAACAAATCATAAATTTCAATAGTATTTTAATAAATAAAATAAAATCATATAAATAAAAAATTGAGAGAATGTTGAATTTTAACTTCTTACGTGAGATTTTAATTCTCACAAAAATAAAAAAAATGTAAAATTTATAAATTATTCAACCTAAAAAATAAGAGAACCAAATGATAAAATTCATACTAATCCATGGATTATGAAAATTCTTATTTCTTTAATCCAAACAGTCACTTAATTTTTATTTTAAAAATTTTTTATTAGATTCTCACCCTATAAATATAACTAGATCCGGGTCCACCATACCCATATTGGACCCTATATTTATTACTTAAATAAATTTCTGCACATGTAAACACTAAACTAAGTGCTGGAGTGGTTGGGTTTGAATCAAGCATACTAAAGGTTGCTAGTTCAAATCCTAGTAGAACATCATTCTAAGGAGTCTAAAAGTATTGCAATCCTTTAATATTGACTTGAACATCGAAAGATCATTAATTTTATTTGTGTTATTGACAGATCCACATTTAATTTAGAGGGTCAATTATTCTCAATAAAATTTTAAATTCCCATATATATATATTAATTTTTATCTTTTTATCTCCCATAAATTTTTAACTTTCATACTTCAACTTTTTTTTTTCTCCACTAAATTAAGATTTATAAATTTTTTAAATGTAATTTTAAAATAACAATTATAATTTTAATGCACCTAAAAATAAAAATAATTTAATTTATATTTTATTTTTTTAATTTTATTTATAAATTATATATATGTATATTTAAATATAACATTAAAATTTTTTTGTCATAATAAAAATTTGTTCTAGATCTGCCATTAAATACGGTTGTGTGCATGGAATAATTAATTTCGCTCAAATTATTGAAAATTATGTTATCATCAATGGATCATATTAAAATAATGATCTAAGCTTACACATGATTTATTATTATTTTTTAGAAGATTATATTTAACTTAAAATGTTTTCTTTTATTTGTTTGTTTGTGTTTGTGGGATGTTGGTTTCATACTAGGGTGATTTGATTCTTAAAAGTTGAAACTTGATGCTTGTTTAAGGGTGATGAGACCTGAAGACAGATCAGTTGTTTCTTCTTTCTTTTTCTTTGTTTAGACAGATCAGTTTCTTGTCTTCCTATGCATTTTTTTTTTGCCAAAGGTCCTCCCATATAATTAATGCATATAATTTGATTTTCCAGCAATTTAGGATTTGAATATTATTCACTTTACTAGTTAATATCGTTCAATGTGCGGGGTATAGCAAAAAAATAAAAATCTTACATCATGAATTTTTTTTTATATTTTATTTCAACTTTATATATTTTATTATGATATAAAATATAATATAAATTTATAAATTTAGAAATAATTTTAAAGAATTATATACATATTACAAAAAGACATCAACATACTTGCATAAAAAAAAGACATCAATATACAACTATAAAATATTGTAATTTTTTTTTATATCTTATATTTTCATTTTATATTTTTTTTATTTAAAGAGGTAAGATGATGAATTAATATCCAAATCAATTTTACTTCCTATCTCTTTCGAGAATCAAACCTATAATATACATATGTAAATATTAACTATTTATCACCAGATCGCGTCTCTCGAGGCTTATATTTTCATTTTATACGCTTGATTACTAATAGAATAATTGGCATATATAATCATTTAAAAATAAACTATTATAGATAATTTATTATTAACTAAGTTAAATATTCTATGAATGAATCAAATTAACTAACTTGATTAGTAATCGGATACTAAAATATTTAAAATTGTATTATATAATAAAATTAAATAAATAAAAGATGATATATATATATATATATATATATTCCATTCAGGAGCTCTATTTCTAAAAGCAATTGGATTTACAGATTGCTGAGTTTTTCTATAATAAATTTTTATTTTATTTTCAACAGCAAATATCATTTTAGACAATAATAAAATGACATATTAATATCATAAGTCTTATAAAAATTCTCATGTTGTAATAAAATACTGTTTATTTTATAAGAAAATTGTGATAAAATATATTTTCTTTTTTTGTGTATTTTTATCTGAGAAAAATTGTTTATTTATTTTAGTTTTATCGAAAAGAAATTCTTTTTCTATAACAGATACTTCTCTAGGTCTTATGTTTTCGATTATTGCTGAGGGCGTAGGCGAAGGATTAATACAAGTAGATATTAAACCTTTGTGTAGAAAATGATTAAACACCTCTGTACGTGTGATAATTAGAGATGACAGATTTAAAGATTATAATGATTATCTACATAGCTCTTTAGAGACTAGTCTTTATAAAGGCCCAATCTCTTTTAATTGTCTCTCTAATATAACTTTGTCTTTGAATGATAAAAATATATTGAAAAGTATGATATTACAAATTAAAACACACAATTACAAATTATTTGATGGAAGTATCCCTATAGCAATGATATATAAAATACATTATAAAATTATGCAATTAGCGTTTGATAGCAATCATATACAATAATCTGAAAAAGGGTTCACTCAATTTATACAAACTGATTTATCTAAAACTAATACTATACAACCCCAAACAATATTATGAAAGGATATAAGTCTTCCAAAAGAGTGGGTTTTGGAAAATGCTACTGAACCTAAACCTCCTCAACCAATTGAACCTAATAAAAATATTTCTAGAATTTCTTAATATGAAGATGGTAAGGTCAAAATAGCCTTTGATAGAAGATGTACTAGCTCTATATTTTCAGATGAAGGATCTACTTCATCCACTATAGACAATGGAAAAGTTTCAAATTTACCATCTGTCATATATGCCACTTATAAAGATGATGATCCCAGGCCTGTATCACATACTATAGTAAAATATAGGTTCTCTGCTTCATACATACCTATTGCTAGTTCAAATATAAGCAACGTTGATTATACTAGAAACATACCTCATCCTATCTATAGACCACCGCCATCAGTTCATATAAGGTCGAATTCTATAAACCTAGAACAACCCATAAACCAACATAATCCACAAGACTCCACTCCTTCGCCTACGCCCTCAGCAATAACAAAAAAAATAAGACCTAAAGAAGTATCTGTTATAGAAAAAGAATTTCTTTTCGATAAAACTAAAATAAATAAATAATTTTTCTCATATAAAAATGAACAAAAAAGAAAATATATTTTATCACAATTTATCGATAAAATAAACAGTATTTTATTACAATATGAGAATTTCTGTAAGACCTATGAAGTAAATATGTCATTTTATGATTGGTTTAAAAGAATATTTGCTGTTGAAAATTTTTATAAAAAAAAATCTTATAAAAAAACTCAGCAATCTGTAAATCCAATTACTTTTAGAAATAGAGCCCCTAAATGGAAAATAGATAATAAAATAATCCAATCTGAATACCCTCCTAAACAACATTGTACCTTTAAATATGAAAATTCAGAAGCTATAGGCTCGCCAATTAAAATACCCGAAGAAAATAATGCAGTTAGACGAATTATAGAACAAAATAATTATACTAATGTGTATCTACAAGCTATGAAAAGCCAACTGGGTCATATAGAAAAAAATATTCAGACTCAGCCCATAATTCAAAATTCTACTGAATTAAAACTTAAGAACCCAATTTTCACTCCTTGTCAAGTTGCTAAGCTCAACCTTGAACAATTTAGGTCCAAAGACTTGAAATTTGTTAAGACTATTAAGGACCAATTAAGTATACTAGAATCAACCTCTGATTCTAACAGAATTGTTCCTGAAAAGCCCTATAGAAAGATTTGGAACAATAGGCGTTCTTGAAGAAGAGATTAAATCTACCTCTGAACAAGAAGATAATTTCTTCTCTTCAATAAATAGTGAAATAGAATCTTTAGAGAGATAGAAACCCGACAAGTAAATCATATAACC
>CAOJBK010371770.1:0-11463 GCA_948294925.1 Codiaeum variegatum | reverse complement strand
CTTTTTTTTTTTACGGAGTAATAATAACAGCAATCTTTATAAGCTTGTATACAACATTTCCAGCAACTTCCATTTTCACTAATTACAACTATTATTTTGTTACCTTTATTACCTATTAAATCGTCAGGATAGATATTTTCCAACTTCATTCTCCTTATTTTAATACCGCAAAGGGGAATCACAATCAACTTTAGAATAAGCTGTGGTTGAAATCATGAAGATAACTGACTCATCTCTGTTTTGCATTAAGCTTCCATAGCCAATGACACAAATAAATAGCAGCCAATGTGGCTATTACTCGTCTCCACATCATACTGTAAGAAACTATACTTTCCACAACCTATGACTAAAGTTAGTTAGCAAAGAGTTTTTTTGTGTGCTCACTTTTCTTTCATGAAAAGATCTTACCCATTTTGTCTAATATTGGTGTCTATTGACTGGAATGAAGACTTCCCATAGATATTAGATTGACCCAACAATGAAATTTCTTCAGGAGATAACATTAGCGAGCCATTATTCAAGTAATTTCTAGAAGCTCGTCCCCTGCATAAGAACAATTGCAACTGCGTTAACAGCATGAGATGTGCCAAGAAAGTTTAGCATTGATGACTCTGCATTCTAGAATTGCAAATAAAGCAATATAAGTCACCAAGCACATACCTCCGTCTTTTGGTTGTGTCTGCTCCAGACAAACGAGAAGATTCTGATCTTGAAATACAACCCAGAGAAGAAAGATATTCATATAATGTATCACCTTTTACTGTCATATATGCCCGTGAAGGGACTATAGACTGGACTATCGACTTCCACTTTCTGTAAGCATACAAATAAATAATAGTCCGAAATCAATTTTGAGCTGTCTTCAGTTTTATGTACAAATTGTTTTTTTAACAAATATTTCAGATGCCTTCCTCAACAACAATACCCAAAATAAATAATAATCCCCCGTTTAAAGCTGAAAATCTGCTCCAAAATTTCATCAAGTAGGTGAAAATGTAAATAAAAACAGCTAATCACATATTTTGATTGCATATGTAGATACAATGGTGCAACAAAGTAATTCCTGAACCTTTTGTGAACATGCAAGGAAACACTGTATAATGGGTATTTTCACAAGTTGGCTAGCTTATTACTAACTGGCTTGCCATTTTAAGTTGGGTAATTATTATTCAAGGACTACCAGCAACGTGTTCCCCGGAAAAGAGAAAAGATACAAAAATGTAGCACATAAGGGGAAAACTTTGACATTCATCATGTGGTATCTAATCCCATTAAGGCTAATGAGCTCTAATCTAGAAGTGATCCACACCGCTACAGATAATGAGCCAAGTATGACTAGAACAAAAAGGACCTTTACCTATTTGGCAATGTCCCAATCTCTGGTAAGCTAATCTCCGCACTGAACTCGGCATTTAATATCTTATCGTTGCTATTCTGTCCCCATGGGCTATTATTTTCCATCTTGCTAGGGGTAGACAGCATTTCTGATATCAGACCCACCTTGCTGTCAAAACCCATAGTTAGACCTGCAGCAGCAATATCTTTGGCATATAAGTGAAATCCATACTGCAGAATTGTTGATGACATCTGCAACTGCTCATTATACCAGCCAAAGGCATCTGATTCTTCAGAAAAAACCTTTGGCAATCCCAATGAATCCTGCAAAAACATACTGACATGGACTAAAAATGCAAAAGACTATCTAGTAAACAGTTTATTAATGAAGATAACTCTTACCAGTGATTGGCACTTAACATGCAATAATTCAGCATGTGAAATTAGATTGCTCATCCCAGAAGCAAGTTTTACAATTCCAGACGAATATTTGTGCTCAACAGAAATAAAATGTTTTAGATCTGCATGATGCTCTCGAAGTTTTTTCCACGACTCTTGTACTGTATCAACCATTGCAGAGGACATACATTTCTCATCCTGCCTGAATTTCCTACTGAAATCCATACAACTACACTCATCCATAAGTTGATGTTCTCTTGTAATGGACTCTACAATTCCATTTTGAGAATCTTCCACCTCTTCATGAGATAATTCTGCAGTCACATCACAAGTACCTCCAAATTGATCAGCATCTTTATGAAATTTTGGCATAGATTCATCAACAGACAACACATTTTGCCTGAACTCATTGCTAACTGAAGCTTCTTCCAGAATTCCAGCCATTTGGCAAACTTGGCCACAGGACATCCAACCAAATAATAATTCTGTTCCATCATTCATTTCAGTCTCAGGAACAAATGATGATTCAGGCACACATGATAAATCAACAGATACACAAGTGTCATTTACATTCAACTCAATTGCAGTTTCTGAACATTGATAAAGGTTTTCCTCCAGTTTCCCAGCTTCAGGCCAAAGTTGTAGGTCAGTTGATGGGCTTAAGTTCTTTTGAATGCTTGATTGATGGGAGGGAAACCCAACATCAACTCCAAGGAGTAATTCATTGTTTGTAGCCCTGTCAGGAGTTGTTGGCACTTCACCATTAAGATACTCATCTTCAGAATCCGAAGACATTACCATAAGTTTTCTCCTGCTGTTTCTATGAGATGATGGAAGTGGGCTGCTTAAGGAATCAAAAAAATCACTTTCTGCATCAAAAAGAGGGATGAAGTCAATGCAATCATGATTAGAGCAATTATTTCTTAGCATTGCTTTCTTCTTGGCCTCTACACTGTCTGTTTCATAAATTCGCTGCTTCTTGCTCTGCATATCTTTATAATCAAATTTGTCTTCAATGACCTCTTCAAGGACAGAATTCTTTTCCACTGTGTTCAATGACATTGTAATCTCATTCTCAACAAGCACAGCCAACTGAGAAGGAAAGCCCCAAGGAAAGATCTTTGGCAGTATTTGATACCCAGCTTCAAGATTAAATGGCACTGGATGGAACATTGGTTGCAATTCAGTACCTGGGCAGCCAAAAGAGTTTGAGAAGTCAGTATCTTGGTCCGAACCTATGAGTTGAACAAGCTATTTATGTGTGCAAATTGTATGATTCAACTTATTGTCCCTTTCATTTGTAACTTTTTAAGGAAGCAATTATGGGCACACATTAAAACTTCATGATAACAAAATCACTGAAAAGGATGGATGTTTCTTAAAACTACAGGCAATTCTGCTAGTTTAATAAAGTTTGTGATTGTAATGGGAATAAGTTGCAAAACTTCATTCATATCCAAAAATACAAACAATATCAGCAATAGTAAAATAACAAGCACTAATAATTCCTGTAGGTTATGCAGGATCAACCTTTTCTGAATTGTTCACCCTGACACCAAAACTGTAAATGCATGATGGTTTTTCTGATATCTCTCTGACAAAATTCAATTAATTGCTCTACTAGATGAGGTTGAACATTAGTCTTCTCTGAAGAACAAATCTGGAGATCAATGGAAAAGATTAATTCAAAGCAATAGCAATAACAAATAACAATGATGGGAAATGAAAACATAATAAACTGGAAGCACATACCATATGCAGTTGCTGAATAAGCTCCTCCTCTAATGGCAATTTAAAACACACTTCTTGCCTGTCCAAACTTTCTGGAAGAACTGGGTTCCCACCTGGGAAGCATCAGTGACAATTAGCAACAAGATATAAATTAAATAGCAGATATAATCAAAGAGATAAAGCACCAATTTTAGCCAGATAATCCTCTTACTGTTGCTGGTGAGAATTACAGGCCCCTTTATTTTGTCAGCAATTTGTTGTATAGCAGTAATAAAACCACGGTCTTCAGAGAAAATAATATCCACATCCTCAAAGAGAATCACGGGTTTAAGTTGACCTTGAACACAGGCAAATGAAGTGTCCTTGTAAACAAATTTCTCAGATGCTTCAGTAGCCTCATGTGAGATAGCTTCTTCTGATACGGGTATTACTTCAATTACCTCACCATCGATCTCTTGCACCATTTTACCATTGGGAAGGATTTCAGGAGATTTTGCAGCGCCCATGCTCTGAGATTCAACAAGACTCTCCAGTGACCTGGAAGAAACACTCCACATATCTTAGGTAGATGATTTCTAAATCTTGTTTAGTTTACAAGCAATATCGCCTACATAATCATGGGAAAGAAAACAACATATAAAATCCATCACACTGCTGAATAGGTACATATAATTTGACAAACCATTGAAGGAGTTGAGAGTCTAAAGTGGACTGTGATTCTAATGCCCCAAATCTTTCCTTCATTGCAGCTCCATTTCGACAATCAGATGCATTGGCCTGGGTATCAAAAGATGTGATACATTTAATTTAATATGTCATGGCAATTCTGAGAAAATAATTGGATTGGGTATGACAAGATTTGATACATTTAATTTAATTTAATTTTCATGGCCATTCAGATAGTACAAAACTCCAACTCCAAAGCGAGAGGATAATTGCATAAATACAACAATTATAAAATATCTGGGTGAATTTACCGTGAAGTCAAAGTACCAACCACACAAAAAAAAAAACGATGGATAAGAAAATTACAAAATATAACTGAAAGAACAGTATTGTCAAGTTTAGAAAGAACCTCCAACACTCTGAATCCTTGTTCCTTCGCACAAGCATAGACAGCTGCAGACTTCCCACTCTGCATGGCATTTTCAGTTTCAGTTATTAATCAGATAACAGCAGATACCAAAATGAACATCAGCAGAACCACAGTGAACAAGCAAAGCACCCCCAAGCCATTAAAATATAAATATTACTTTTATGCCATTAGTTTTATTGTTTCAATTAGATTCTCCAAATTTCTAATTAGTCCCCTCAAAATTAAATTTTTATAGATTAATAACTAAAAGGTATGATTACAAAACGGTCCACAATCTGTTTTGAAAGGTTTTGGTGCAAAATACAATTATAATCTTTCAAGTTTGGGTTCTTTGGTCATCATTAACTAACAATTGATAATGAAATCTCCAAATTAATCATTTAACTGCAAAAGTAACACTTGCACCGAATATTTTGCAGTCATTGAAATTGGTAAAGTAACATAGTCCAAAAATCCCGAAGCTATCACTTTTCATATTAAACAGGAGAAGTAAAAGTAACGAATGGGATTTAAAAATCACATACCCTATAAGACAAATTTTCAGTGGTACAAGACATAACAGAGCTAACAGTCATACAAGGTAAAAAATTGTTTGTGACAAGCATGAAAGATGATTGATCTGGATGTAAATTCACAAATATAAACCAACAAGTAAACACATAAATGCCTAAAGATAAGAACAGTTCAGTACCCCAACTGGTCCAGTAAGTAAGAGGACATTCTTAGGGCTAGCCTCTTCACTAATGTTTTCCCAATCAGAATCATTTTGGGAACAGTTATAATCAGGATCTTGATTATCAAATTCAGCACCAACAGAGGAAGCTTTGCCAGCTTGCTGACCTCTTTGATGCCAAGTATAAAGCCACTCGTTCAAAACTTTTACTGGATCATCATTACCACAAATCTGCAATAAAATTTTGGGAGAAATACTACAGAAATGTAAAAATGCATGAAACAAAAAGGATAAATAACATAGAGATTTTAATGCCAATTATCTTACCTCTGTGGCCTTTCTGGGCTGGTACTTATCTGTCCACAATCTGTTATCAAGTTGACTAGCATATCCAGGGTGAGGTGACATCCTACAATGCAGATATATGAGTAAAATAACATTATTTGTTTGCATATATTGGCTATATAGAACACATGATAGTAGCAAAATATACAATGACAGACTGCAAGAAATCAGGTGCAAGAGTGCTTAACAGCTGTACAACAAGCCTGGCACTGTTTTGTGACATGAGACAATTTTATGCCAATTCACATTAGCAAGAAGACTGCTTAAAAGAATAAGGCTACCTACATGGGTTTATGCATTACTCATAAAATGGCTGTAATGGCATTTTGAAAATTAACCCTAGAGCATTAATGAACAGCTGTAGTTCCTTATAAAACATGAGTTGCTCGGACTGATGCAGTCCAATAAATCAAAGCAGAAAAACATGACTGCACTGATGTTGTTATATCGAATCTTAGAATAAGTAATGCAGTCCAACGTCACCAGGGTGAATTTTGAGTCCTTACTGAACTAGGAAACTTTCCATCCTTTTACATTTCTGTGGAAACACCAAATCCCTGTGGGATTAGAGCTAGTTTTGGGAGTTCAACACATCACGGTTAGAGTTATTCTCTACAATTAAAATTAGGGAACTTTCATTAATTGAAATCCTATAGATGATAAATTCATACCCAGTGTGACGCCTTAGGAATTATAGGTGTGCATCTGACATTCTTGTCACATCTCTTCAATTTTAAGAGCACCAGAAATTACTCTTTCAAAACAGAATTTTTCATTTGAATCTAACTAACTGGCAACAGTGAAACAGATTACCAGGCTTATTAACTATAAAGGCTAAACCAATCCAACTACTTCATATCTCGAAAACCATGGTATTTGCTGAAAGGTTCACATAATAAGGCTACCATCTCTAGTTTATCTTCTCTTATCAAGGGTGATTGCGATGTTCCAGTTAGCCATTCTAAACTAAACAAAACAATTAAGAGTGTACATATGATAAAGTGAGATGAACAATTTGAACTATCAAAACCCCAGCTACATGCACAAGCATGCTAGAATTCTAAAGCCTTGAGATTATATGATAAATGGAGTACATTATAAAGCAGTATGCACGTCCATTAATGATCTAATAAGCCGTAAGCTTCAGTTATAAAGTCAAGAAACCATACATGAAATGAACATGGAAAGGAAATGCGTATGGTTGCCAATAAAGAAGTTCAATACAAAACTCACCTCTCTTGCAGAATTTTGGTTTGCTGCTCAGGATCCGAATTTTTAACAGAACCAGAGACGAGAAGAACTTCATCAACCTGATAGTCCTGCCAAAAAACACATTCACCATCTCAAAATCATAATGTTAATTGTGGAATGAGGCATTCCACAATAAGTCCAAATGATAGTTACAACAATTTTTAAAACAATATAAAATTATTATTATCTTTTTTTTATAAAAAAAAAAAGAGAGAGGAAGTAAAAATGGTAAGAAGAAAATATAGAATGTTAGGACTGAGCGTTAAACAGCACACTGCAACAAGTTGATAGCATTCCACCTGCACATCAGATGGTTTGGCAATTGCTGATGCTTCATGCAGAAATTCTTGCCGAGAAATACATTCATCCAAAGACATATTGTCTTTAAGAAGTGATGAACCAGAGAGATGGAATGCACCGTGAACCTTATCAAGGCGTAATGAATTGACAGTGTATCCAAAAATTGAAGAGATAGAACCTTCTAAGGAATGTCTGCTATTGGTAAGTGATTCCTCACAAAACTTCCAATCTCTCCAATCAAGAGACACAGCATTATCCTACATAGCAAGAATCAAATTCAGCATAGAGGAATTAGAACTTCGAAGTAAATCCAAACATTAGCACTTTAACACAGTTGCCGTGGGAGTGACTCCAAATCTGTCACCCATGGAGGGGCAAAGCTACACTCAATGTTGGGAACACTTATATGTTCTTAAAATTAACTGCAGAGTTATTATCAACCTAGAAAAACATTGTACACATTCTATGTAGCCTTAATACCAATAAATTTTTAACTGTCATTATTTCCTTTTGGTCCTTCCCCCTAACTAGGAGGGTTGGTCAAAGTGCCCAAGCTCTGTGCGTGCATCTGCATGTGTGAATGGACAATTTATGATGCATACCTGTTCCTTTTCAAATACATGAATAGGACCAATAGTAACGCTCATAGGTGTTCTCCGGATAGTTGTTTTGTCACATTTCGTGCCCATGTTCCGAGACAAGAAAAAAGGATGTATCTGTTTTCCAGCATATACTCTTGAATTTTCCTGATAAAAAGAAAATAAAGATGAATGGTTATCGGACCTACTACTTTTGGACATTACAAAATAAATTAAATTACATTAATATGTAAAATTATAATGAGTTAGACCACAATTCTTGTGCAATTGAAATTCAAAATAATCACAAGGGTTTCATGTGGAGTTAGACCAGAATTCTTGTGCAATTGAAATTTCAAACGCATCACAAGGGCTTCATGTGGTGGATGAATTACGCCAGGTAATAGCTGCTAAGCACATAACAATCCATACAAGCATATCCACTTATTCATGTTCAACAAAGGATAAATAAAACAGCATTCAGGCAAACCTAACACTACATGCACTTCTAACAAAAAGGAACTAAAATAAATGTACAAAAGCAAATTTACTAACCTCAGCAATCATTTTTGCCTCTAACCTCAGATTTGGGATTTTTGGTGATGCATCCCCATTCTCTTCCAAATGAGAAGAATTTTTCCCATTACTTGCGCCATTCTTTTTAGGTGTATCTCTCTTTCTAGGAAAACCATTCACATTTGAAACCTTTGAGTTTTTAGGTGTGGCATCCTTTCCAGGCGTTGTTTCTACAGATGACTTCTCCCTTGCCTATTTGATAAAGCATAAAAATAGAACATTCAATGTCAGTGTTACTTATCTAGAAAGCAAAGGAGTGACAACCACTAGCTGATAGCTCACTGAGGGAAAAGCAGATGATGAACCAGTTCTTCTATTTTCTAAGTTATAGATACATGGGCAGGAAATTAAGAGATTGCTTCACTGCATCACAGATTGTATAATATGTTGATAAACTGAGCCAAATTAACATTGATAAAATCGGTTTCAGTTAAGTTTTCTACTAATTTCCCCAGAATTGTATTGTAAACATGAAGAGGACTCGTCAAAAGCAAATAACAAGCCTAATTCACTCCAACAAGTCGTTTGCATTGCAATTATTTAGCTAATCAAGCGAAACAGTCAAAATTTGAATAGAATTTAAGCATAGGCAAAGTAATTTTACCCTTTTGGGAACTTTAGGGGTTTTACTCTGGGGAGTTTCCTTTCGCTTCTGCGTTTCTTTCTTCTTGCCTTGACTCCCACAGCACGTCTCATCGTCACCATCCTTCCCAGCGCCATTGCATTCTTTATCGTCCTTCTGTTCATCTTTGGATTCGGTGGTTGGAGATTTATGTGCTACAAGGGTGGACTGAACTAGCCGACGGCGAACTCTACTGCTCTGCCGATTTTGGATCTCGCCGGCAGCATCGGCTACCGCCACCGGCTCTTCTGCCTCAGCTGATTTATCCATGAAATTAGGTTAATTTGGAGAAGTGGAGGCTTGAGAATTAGGGATTTTGAGGAATTTGGATTTACTATGAGTAAAGAAGCGAGGGTGCCAAAAAAAAAAAGACGCACCCCAGCGACAAAAATTTGGAGGGAAGGGAAGTTTTTCCCGCCTTGAAAAGGGGCTGTTCTGGTGTGAGAATAGCGTTTATTTTAAACTGTCTATTTAATATTTTAAAATAATTTATTTCCGAACAAGATTTTAAAATATCTTTCATTGCATATATATATATATATGTTCTGCCATTTTTAAAACTATTTGACACCTTATTAAAATATCCCATTATCTATTTAAATTTACTTGAATTGAAGTTACTAAATATAATATTAAAATATGATAAAATATATAACACTTGCAAAAGTAGTTATGAAACTTAACAAAGGTCAATTAATTTCGTGTAAATAGATTCCAATATTTGTCCATTTGCGTAAGTGACATAATTACTAACTTTTATTTTTATATCATTTGCATCAATTAGAATTACATTTAAAATATAATTATATAAATAATTAAATAAATAATATTTATTAAATTTATTCATTTATATATATATATATAACAAATTCTTATTAATTATTTATTTTTGTAGAAATTTGTTTATTGAATTTTTTAATTCATAGTTAAATTCAAAACTTAATATTTCTTATGCATCTTTTCCTATTAAAGTGGCATTTCATTTATAAAAATATTTTTTTATTTAACAAAAATAATATTTTAATTTTTATAATTAATTTTATGTATATATTAATTAAACTAATATATAATTGTATGGTATAATAAATAAAATTAGGCAATCCATATTAGCGGTAATGTGTATTTTTATATTAAATTAGTCATATATTAATGTTTAACTAATGAGTTTTTAACGTGCTTCACATGTTGTTGATATATCTCATATAAATTTAATTTAATTATAATTGACATATTTTATTAGATTGAAATAAATTAAATAAAAATATTATAATTACAGTTGTATATTAAAAAAAATAATAATCACAAAATTTTTCTTAGTTTAACTGCACTCATAACATAAAAATAGATACATATGAGCCTAAAATGAAATAGGAACATATGCTTAAAAGTTAGCACGTATAATTAGATAAGCAAAAGGCATAAAATCACAACTCATCTTGGTGGCAAAACTAATTTTCCTCCTTGATCTGTTTTTGTATTTAATTCTCCCCCTCTAATTGTTGTGAATAAAGGTGGACATATTTTTACCCAACCCAAATTATCCGGCTCGGGTGGCCGAGAATTGGAGGATTGATAATTCGATTCGGTTCGGCCTTTATCTGAAAAAATACATGCGTATTTAGGTTCATATTCGGTTCTCGACCCAAACCGAACAGAAATAACTGAATTTTTATATATTAAAATATATGATATGCTACGTTTTATGGTTTTAGGGTTAACAATCGGAGCATAAATACACCCTTCACGCATAAACCCTCATATTGCCTTTCAAAATTTCGTTATCCTATCAAACTCTCTCTACCTCTTCTCTCTCTTAGGGTTTTGAATCACAACCTTCTGTGATTCAGTTAAGGAAACTATTTTCGTTACTTTTGTTCTCTGAGAACAAATCTCATTCCCTACTTTTCCTTCATAAACCTTTAAATCCCTTCGAAAAATTTCTCTGAGTCTCGGATTGTGAGAAATGTTGCATGAAATGGTGGATGCGTATTGAAAATGCAATTAACAAATCATTCTCACCTTCTGGACTCCTAAACTTCTTGGTGGATGCCCAACATGTTTCAAAATTTAAACTTCAATGCTTGTGTTGAGTGTCAGTGAGAAATGTAAAAAATAAAATCTTATCCGTTCATTTTATTTCAACTTTTTTTAAAAATATTTTCATTATAAATATAAATCTAACATTTTTTTTTTGTATTTTTTTGTGTTTCAGGTTCTTTACTCTAGATTTTGAACAGATCTTAGTGAATGAATCCAGATCTGTTAAGTACTAGAGTCTTCATAAACAATAAGGTAAAAATTCATATTTTTGCTATATTTTTTTAATTTTGTTTGATTTTTAGTTTAAAAAAATTAAATCAAATGAAAATGAGTTTTTAAAATGATTTTATAAAAAATATTTTATGTTTTAATTTTATTTTAATTTTTATAATTTTACTATTGGGCTTTTTGTAAATAGAAACCTTAAAAAAATTAAGGTTTTAATTCACATGAACCCTAATTTTTAAATTGTGAATTCTGTGAATTGAAACCCTAATTTAAAAATTAGGGTTTCTAT
>CAOJBK010371627.1:0-16985 GCA_948294925.1 Codiaeum variegatum | reverse complement strand
ATTCCCATAGGATAAAAGAATTTCAAGTGAGTGATTGTCACAGACGGAAATGTGACAACTTCATATGCAAACCAAGTCTATAAACTTGCAAATCCACCTAAGGGTTGATTCCTATAGGCAAAAGGGATTTCAAGTTAAGGGTTGGTTTATACTAAGTTGTCCTAAAGTTTAAAGAAAAACTTATAGTAAAATTGTTTTACTATGGGAAAAGGGTTTACCATCAGGTAACCTACTTTCCAAAGCTATGCTTATATACATTATAAATTTTATTAGCAACTACAATGGACTATGATTATGAGATTTGACATGAGATGTCAATATCACTTTTCTTGATGGAGACATTGAGAAAATATTTTCATGGAACCATCTAAAGGTTTAGAACCTAAAGAAAATTCCAAAGTGTGCAAGCTTAAGAGATCCATTCATGGTCTTAAGCAAACTTTGAGGAACTAGATTCATTGTTTTGATAAGGCAAACAAATAGTTTGATTTCATGAAGTACATAAATGAATCTAAATGTACAAGAAATTTAGTGAAAGCTCACTTATCTATGCAATAGTATTAGTGTTAGCTGACTTTACTGTGCAATAGTATTAATGGTGATTTATTTTATTATGAAACAGTGTTTGTGGGAGTTAACTTTATTGTGTAATAGAGTTAGTAAGAGAGAACTCACTTTACTTATACTAAATGTGGATGACATTTATTAATTAAGAAAAACATTAGCATGCTCATTAAATGTGAAAGATTGTTTATCCCAAAATTTTCTCCATAAGACCTAGGAGAGATCACCTATATTCTTGGATTTCAAATCTATGAGATAGATTAAAAGAGAATAATATGACCCTTCAAAAGTTAATACTTGGAAGGGTGTTGAAGTGTTTAACATGCCAGTTTCTAAGAAGGGATAATTATACTGTTAGTATGACTAATATACATATATCCTATCCATGATGGGATCATTAGATCATGGTCAAAGTAATCCTTTAGTTCTTGAAAAAGCAATAAGGATTTTGTTTTGACTATATAGAGAAAATAATTTAAGGATTGATGGATTCACTTGAGTGGATGAAATAGAGTAAAGCTTTGGATTTGTTTTAATTTATAATAGAGGAGCAGTTTGCTAGAAGAGTTCCAAGTAATGATATACCACAAACCTTGTTACAGATGTCGAGTACTTTTCTGTATGAGATGATGCAAATGAAAGGTGTTTGGATTTAAAGTTCATAACTTAACTAAGTGTGGTTGCTACCATTCAATCGCTGATTTCTCTCTACTAGGAATGGAATGGAACCAATGCTCTACCATAAGAACCAAGGTCTCAATAGTAATCCAAACATAGAGAAAGTCAAAAGTATGTATTCAAACAAAGGTCATTGGGATATGTAAAGTAGAAAATAGTGCTAGCTGGTAACACATCAGATCCATTGACTAAAGCTATGAGTCAAATAATAGTTAGACATACATCATTAAAGTTGAGTCTTACACACTGAGTTGTTTGGCTCTAGATTAACTCTAGTGCAAGTGGGAGATTGTTAGTAGTATATGCCTTAGAGCTTACACTTAGCATGTGAATGAAAACAAAAACCTTAATTGGCTTTAGTATATATATTCTTTAAGTGAAAACATACCTTATATAGAACGTATATATGTCCCTTAAGTATTCTGTAGGAAATCTATTCTCAAAGAGTTTGAGATTATGAGTGATAGATTGCCCATTTAACAGATGCTTTAAAGGTTATTCATGGTCATCGGATTATTGGTAGGGACAGCATTAATCCAGAAGACCATCACCTCTATTATCATCTATGATGAGTATTAGATACTTATTGGTATGGAGGTAATGAATCTCATGCTATAGACATTTGATGTCATGACAACACATGATGTCATGACAACGCATGAGCATACTCATGGTATTGGTAAGTTGAATAATGACATTAGATGATGGATACATAGGTTCTTACCTATCAGTCAATAATGCATCATCTCGATCATAATTGTGCATATAATCCTTAGACTTGAGGTGACATGTTATATGGCATATTGGTGGTTGTGGTTTGTTACTGCTTACATATCGATACTAATCATGTGTTGGTATATGGCATGTGGTGGCCATAATCAGTGGTATATTGGAATAAGTGTTTAACCAAGAAAGGATCCATTAACTTGGGTTACCAAGGAAGGAATCCTATGACTTTTGGTTGTTTTTGATACGCAAATCTCTAGCCAGAGTGGATAAGGTTCACTAGAAAGAGTTTCGAGTAAGAACCGGTTTATCGATAACTGACATCGGATAAAAGTCATATGATCTAGCACGTAAGGTTTGACTTCTTCCATGGCCCTAACTGAGATAAAAAAATCCATAATGAAGGGATTCAATTGCATGATAATTATGATCGAGAGGTCCATGCTTATGTCAAGGATATGACCACCGACATTCATTTCTAATTAGGTAGTCACGATATGTTATGCTAGACGTCACTCACGACTTATAAGACTAAGTGTGGAATTAGGTTCACACTTGGTGGGAAGAAAAGTGTTTTCTTTATACCATTGCTAATTATAACATGAACCTAGTAAGTCACATACAAAATGGTAATTCCCATTAGCTTATTTGTATCATATTAATGATCAATTAAAGATTTTAATTAATTATTAATGATGATATAATTAAACATGTAATTAAATTTATAGGATAATAGCATGTCTAGATGTTTAATTCACAAAAAGGAAATTTCAATTAAGTCTTAGTTTGTTTGAGATACAAATGGGTATGACTAATTGAAATGGTTTTAGACTAACATTAAAATAATTAAGCTTAACTTAAGATGTTAGCTTAATCCACATGAGATGTAGTTAATTAAGGTTTGAAGATGATTCCTATTATTTTTATACTTAATCTAGTTGATTAATTAAGTAATCATTTAGTCAAGTTTCAAATAGAATAAGTAACCATGCTTCCTAACATGTTTCCTTAATTTAAGGAAAGGTTGTTGGAGAAATCATGGGCTATAAAAGGAAAGGCTTCATCTTTTTTGCCTAACTCACTCACTCACACTCAATTAAAAGAAGATGGAGCAACTATTCAACATCTTCTTCAATGAGCTAGAGAGAGATGCTCTCTAAGAGTTAGAGAGAGAAAGCTTCAAATTCACACCAAATTGAGTGAGGAAGTTTGTTTTAAATAGAATTTCTTCAAATACAAATTTATCTTTAATTAACCCTTGGGAAAGGAGTGTGGAGAAGCTTCAATGTCCAAAGCCATCCTCAAGTCTCAAATTCTTACGTAAAGAAGCAAGAATAAATTATTCGGGTAACCAAGGAGAGGAGATTCAAGCTTCGTAGAGAGACTTGGAGAACAAGCTTTTGGAAAAAGCTAGGTGTGTCACAAGCTAGAGACTTCACATTTGGGGAGCTTAACAAAGAAGGGTGAGAGGTATTATTGCTTTTAAACTTTCTCTGTTCAACTTGTGTTTTGCACACAATTAGTGAGATTATCTATGGTTAAAGTTATGGGTCCTTTCATAGCTTTAAACATTGGTCACGACATCACATGTCTGTAGCATGAGACTCACTACCTCCATACCAGCAACTATCTCATACTTATCATAGATGACAATAGAGGTGATGGTCTCCCAGATTAATAGAGTCCCTACCAATAATCCTATGACCATGAACAACCTTCAAAGCATCTGATAAAGGGCAATATGTCACTCTTATTCACAAACTATTTGAGAATTGATTCCCTATAGAATACTTAAAGGACATATATACATTCGATACACATAATGTTTTTCATTTAAAGAACATATATACTAAAGCCAATTAGGTATTCATTTATATTCACATGCTGAGTGTAAACTCTAGGGTATACACTGCTAAAAGGAATTTGAGTCAAATGAGATGCCTAACATTGACAAGGCAAAGCCTTCTGTTAAAGACCCTCGGGAACTTAAACTCAAGGTGCTCCTGAGTCATCTAGAGTATGCCTTCATAGGGGAAGGGAATAAGCTTTCGATCATTCTAAGTGACCGGCTATCAAAAGAGAAAAAGGGAAGATTGATTAATCTCTTAAAGAAACATAAGGACTCATTGCATGGAAGATAGCATACATAAAGGGGGTTAACCCATCCTATTGCACCGACAAGATCCTTATGGAAGATGATTACAAATCGATGGTATAACATCAAAGAAGGTTCAATCCTCAAATGAAAGAGGTGGTTAAGGAAGAAGTGATTAAGCTTCCTGATTTTGTTATTATTTACCCCATTTCTGATAGTTCATGGGTGAGTCTAATTCAAGTTGTTTCAAAGAAAGGAGGGATGTTGGTTATAGCTAATGAGAAAATGATTTGATCCCTCAACGTACTGTAACTGGGTAGAGGGTTTGCATTGATTATTGATGATTAAATGATGCTACCCGATAAGACCATTTCCCCTTGCCTTTCATTGACCAAATACTAGAGCGATTAGTCGGGCATTCCTACTATTACTTTCTTGATCATTTATCGGGGTATTTTCAAATCCCCATTGCATAGGAAGACTAAGGGAAGACCATTTTCACTTACCCCTATGGTACATTTGTCTATAAAAGAATGCCATTCTGTCTTTACATTGCACTTATCAGTTTCAAAAGGTGCATGACAACCAATTTTTAAGACTTGGTTAAGGATATCATGGAGGTCTTCAAGGATGACTTCTCCATTCATAAGGATAGCTTCAAAGAATGTCTTACTAACTTAGAGTGAGTGTTGAAGAGATGTGAGGAAACCAATCTTATGCTCAATTAGGAGAAATACCACTTCATGGTGGAAGAAGGAATTGTATTGGGCATAAGTTTTTAAAAGATGGTATAGAGGTGGATAGGGCCAAGGTGGCCACTAATGAGAAGCTCCCTCCACCTTTAAATGTTAAGGGCATTTAGAGTTTTCTTAGACATATTGGTTTTATAAAAGGTGTATTAATGATTCCTCTAAAATAGCTCATCCTCTCACTAGGTTATTGGGAAAATATGTGGAATTAAAGGTTGATGTGGAATGCCAAGTCTCTTTTATCACTTTCAAAGATAAACTCATTCATGCTCCTAATATGGTGGCTCTAGATTGGGGGCTTCCATTTGAACTTATGTGCGATGCTAGTGACTATATGGTGGGAGTCTTATTAGGGAAAAGAAGGGATAAGCAATTTCAATCGATATACTATGTTAGAAAGACTTTAAATGATGCTCAAGTCAACTACACCACCACATAAAAAGAGCTTTTGGCTATCATGTTCACCTTTGACAAGTTATGCTCCTACCTCATCTTGTCAAAGGTAGTGGTCTACACTGACCATTTGGCATTAAGGCATCTCTTTGCCAAGAATGACGTAAAGCCTAGGCTCATTTTGTGGGTATTGATACTCTAAGAATTTAATTTAGAGATTTAAGAAAAAAGAGAAGTTGAAAATTTAGTGGCGGATACTTGTCAAGGCTGAAGAATCTGGAGCATGAGGAGCTAGATGAAAGGGATATACAAGACACATTCCTAGACAAGCAACTTCTTACAATGGTAAGTAAGGTATGTGACTTTACCCTTTCTTCTACTATTCCTTGGTTCTCCAATTTGGTAAATTATCCTACTGTAAGGGAACTCTTAAAAGGTCTAACCTTTCAACAAAAGAAAACATTCTTTTCAAATTTAAAATATTACTTTTGGCAGGACCCTTTCTTTTCGAATTGTGTAATGACAAAGTAATCCGACGGTGCATGGCTTGGCTTGAAACCTTTCAAATTTTAGACTAATGCCATGGCGAGACAATAGAAGGACACTTTGGTCCAAGCCAGATAGCTCAAAAAGTGTTGGAGGTCAACTTCTATTGGCCAACACTTTTCAAGGACAACTACGAGTGGGTGGGGAAATGTGATCCTTACCAAAGGTCATGTAATATCTCGATTCATGATGAGATGCCCCTCAATGGTATTCTAGAATGTGAAATTTTTTATGTATAAGGCATTGACTTCATAAGGCCCTTCCCTAACTCTTTTGGAAATAAGTACATTCTTATACCTGCAGATTATGTGTCCAAGTGGGTAGAGGCACAATTTCTACCTAAAAATAATGCTTGGGTGGTCATTAGATCTAAAGAAAACTTTTTTCTTATTTTGACACACCCAAAGCCATCATAAGTGATAGGGGACACATTTTTTTAATACTCAATTGAGCAAGGTCTTAAAAAAGTGTGGTGTCACCCACAAGTTAGCTACGCCCTATCACCCCCAAACTAGTAGGTAAGTCGAGAACTCAAATCAAAAAATCAAGAGGGACTTAGAGAGATCCATTAAGCATAATAGGAAGAGTCGGTCGGATAAATTAAATGAAGCTCTTTGGGCATGTAAGATAGCCAATAGGACCCTTATTGGTTCTACCCCTTTTGTACTAGCCTAATGCAAGGCTTGTCATTTGCCCTTCGAAATCGAGCACAAGGCCTATTGGGCCATAAAATAAATTAACTTTGATTTGGAGTCAGTAGGTGAAAAAAAGGAGGCTTCAACTTATTGATCTCAAAGAACTTTCATCGGAGGCATATGACAACTCAAAAATGTATAAGGAGTGGACTAAGTGTTGGCATGATGCTAGAATCAAACAACGAAGAGAGTTTATGGTAGGTGACAAGGTATTACTCTTTAACTGTTATTTGAGGTTATTCTTAGGAAAGTTAAAATCCCAGTGGTTCGACCCTTTTATGGTTAAACAAGTGCTTCCTCATAGGGCGATTGAGTCAAGTCACTCTCAAATGGGTGATTTTAAGGTCAACGTCTAACGGCTTAAATTGTATTGAGAAAGATGGGAGCTCTTTGGATTTAAGGAGGTTTGGTACGTCCAAGAGGTGGGGTGAAAACCCTACCTAACATCCAGCTAAGATAAAGTTAAAAAAGTGCTTAGTGGGAGGAAATCCACCAATTTAAAGTTTAATATGTTTCATTTTGTTTTTAGTTAGTTGGTTTTTATTTTATTGAGTAAATGAGAGATGTAATGCTTGATCCGAGATGGTAAGGTGTTTGGAGCTTAATACGTCATGAATGGTAAGTGGTTCGAACCACGGGTTGCATCAAACCCTATGGTATGAACCAAAAGGGGAAGTTAAAGGTTTAAAACTAAAAAATGCTATTTTTATGGTCTCATGGCCTGCACTCATGCCTGTGAGCATGGCCCGTGGGAGAAGTAAATTTTTGAGCTTGCAAAAATTTCAATATAGTAGCTTATTATTGCCTTACGGCCTCGGCTCAAGCCCGTGACTGTAAGTCGTGAGGAATTCATAAGCAGCTATATGAAATTTCGCTTTGAAGGAAAAATAGACTTATAGCCTGGTCTCACGATCATGAGTGGAGACTATGAGCCAGGCTTGGGCTATTATTTCTCAAAAGGACTCACAAGCAAAGCTCATGACCTGGCTCATGATTGTGAGCCTGCCCATCAGAGTCATTTTTCTAACAAATTTCATTGGGGCCCACCACGTAAAATCAATTCTTTTAACCCCCTAAACACACTTCGAACACAAGTTTTGTGCTATTTTCTACACCTCTTACACACTCAAATCCTCTCAAATTCTTTAAACACTCAAACTATAAGGATTTAAGGAAAAATTTTACAAATTTTCCTAGAACAATCAAGGTTTCTATCATCATTTCCTTTCTTTTCTTTCTTTTTATTTTGTTTAGTTTAATTCTAGGGTTTGCTATTAAAACTGCATTTTAGGGTTTAATTTTTTAATTTTTTAAAAAAAATGTTTGTGCTTTATGTGTATCTTTTTAGTATCTCTTATTGTTAATTTCTTTATTTTGTTTCCATTTGATGATTATTGTTCTTAGTTAAGTTTTAGGGTTTTTTGGGCTTTAATTCTTTGAATCGTTCATGAAAATCTTTGATATTATTTCATGTTAACTCTTTGAATCCTTGGAATTTTCTTATTTATGACAATTGGGAGTAATTTGGGTGTTTGGTTTGATCATTTTTTGTGGTTTAAATATGTGCACCCAAAGTGTTCGATGAAATGCCAAAGTGAGTTAGGGGTTCAATTTTTCATGAAATGCGACACTTTTTGTGTTGTTTTAACTTTAATAAAACCCCCTTTCACTTTGGTTTAATTCTATTGTATGTACGGCACACCGATCACTTGGTCCTAACGTTTCATATTTGTTGTGTTTTTTTTATGCTAAGTGTGATATATGCCAAGTACCTGATAATTGGATTGAATGAGTTAGGGGGATTTTTTTTCACACAATGCCAAGAATTTATGCTAGAATTTTTTAGATACAATAACCCCCTATCATTATATGAAATTTATGGCATGAACACATCACACCATGCACTTATATTTCTGTATTGCTTTTGATTTCATGCTTTGCATATGCCAATGCTTAAGTGTGGGGGTTTGGGACTTGAATGGAGTGTTTGGAATTTTATTTGGTTGATTGCTTTGTTTTTATAAGTTGGTAACGATCAAATTTTAATCGTTACCATGCCAAAATTTTATTTTTACAATTGGCTACTAATAGCCTTGTGTGGAATTGTACCTTTGGTTTTTTATGTGTTATTTTGCAGTTTATGGAAAAAAAAGAAGACAACTACTAAATCTTCCTCCTCCAAAGTTGGGGAAAAATGCCCGGCTTCCTCCTCCAAGGTTGCTGGTAATCATTCGGCCATATCATCACCCCCAGACAAGCAAAATTAGAAGAAAAAGGCAAAGCACCTGCTCGACGATCATCACCAATGCCGCTTCCACCAATAGGCAGACACCCGAGAGGATATGGTGGTAAAGGGTTGCTCTATAACCCCGATCATGTGTAAAATTTTCAGAAGGATAGCTGATAAAAAGGTTGAAATTTCTAGGAAATAAGCCATTATTTGCTTGTTACGTGTCAGAATGGGATTCCTTAGCCAGCATACCTAAAGTTGATCAATTAAAGTTCATGTTTAGGCAACCAGGGTGGAAAAACTTATATGAGATCCAGGAACTTGCGTATAGAGAGCTTACCTTAGAATTTTTGTGCACTTTTCATGGACCCACTAAGGCATCCACCCATTCTAAGAAATATATCAAATTCAGGTTAGGGCTTAAGGATCAAACCATGAGAATTAATGAGCTAGCCATGGAATTTAGACTGTATTCCATGACTGAGATATACACTCTGACATATTAGCATTCTAAAGTGGGGTTCTGTTTGGACTTGCCCCGGCTTACTTAGTTTGGTCTGAACTTGCTTCTAGGGATTGGGATTCAAAAAAGAGTAAGGCATCCAAGTTTAAGGATTCAATGTTGTGCTACGAACTTTATGTCATCAGCAAGTCTATGTCCCCAAGGTTTCATTCGGGAGGCCATGTGACCAAATTTGACCTATTCTTCCTTTATTGCATGAAGAAAAACATCAGATACAACATGGCCTTCTCGTTGATATGGACATTAAATGACTTGGCCCAATGGGATTCTTCTGGATGTCTCCATGGAGGGTCAAACATCTCCAGGCTAGCCAAAAATTTGGATGTTGCATAAGTGATGGAGGGCATGACATTAGACGGGTCTATTGCACTTTTTGACATGGAGTGCATTGATAACATGCTCCTCTAGAAAAGCCGTAAGCCTTGTTTCGCAGCTGCATCTTTGGCACCACCTCCTGAAGGGACATCTTTAATAGTAAGGCCATCCTCTTCTATAGCCCTGAGATCATATGTGGAAGAGAGCATGTTGTAGATCTAAGTTGATATTTGATGCCTCTAGAGGCAACAACATGACATTCTAGAAGAGATTGGGCGAGAGCTACAACAATGACACTGGCTTACTAAAGTGATGAACAAGATCCTAAAAAAGTTGAAATTGGTGAAGCCAAAGAAGCCACTATCTCCTACACTGCAAGCAGTGGCAGTTTCACCTGCTTTGGGTGCTCCACCTTTGTATTTAGCACCAGCTATTCTAGCCACATTAGCTGTGGCCCCTACCACTATGAGCGAGGAGGTTGAGAGTAGCAAGGCTGAGACAGAGTCCCACTTTAGAATGAGGTGGCCAACGAGACCCATTCTAGTAGCGAGGCAAAGACCGAGGCAGAGGATAAGGTCGATTATGACTCCAAGAGTGAGACATTCTAGCATATCTCTTAGTAGAGAAAACTCTTTATCTCTTTTACTCATACTCTACTTTAGTTATATGTGTTTATGTGGATTTTTCTTTTTATCTTTTTATATTTGTTTTTATTTTCCCTTATTTGATGCTTGCTTAAATTTGGTTTGTTTATTCTTTTGTGGTTTCGATATGAAACCAATATTAACCTTGGCCTATAGCACTTTAAATATATTTTAGCTTAGACTATTATACTTAGGAAGGTTGGATACCTTCTATTTTAGGGTAGTACTTATTCCCCCTTCTCTTCTTTATTATTTTTAATTTTTACACACATTAAGGACAATGTGTGGTTTAAGTGTAAGTGTGTAGAGGGGGGAGGGGGGTGTGAAATATTGTATGCATGCATGATTGTATGGCATCAAACTTTTGGAGATTGATTTTTTTTATTATGCATGAATATCTGAAACAGGAATAACAAAGCCAATTACAACACATTATAGGTTCCACTTGCAATTTGTCTAGAATTATAAAATTTGGAATTTTTTTTTAATCACACACTTAGATACTAGCTTTTCACAATAACTTTGGCTTTCTTTTAACCTTTGGACTAAGTAGTTAATAGTAGGAATCTACCTTGGCACAGTTCCCACAACTAGGCTCTAGGGAATTTAGTCACTATCGAATGTTTAGTCCTTCTTTCTAGCATGAATTAGGTTAGAGGACTAGTGCTAGTACTTGAGTGCTTGACTGAATTTCGTGGGAAATGAATAAAAATAATAAATAGTGCACCATCATGAAAATTATATAAAAAAGGGACTTTGAAAATATAAACCTATTCTGCTAGTATCATGTTACAAAAAGCAATATCTAAAAGCAAAACCATGAATAGTGTAAGTAGTTGGCTATTCTTTTGTGACTAGTTGAGTAACTAGAAGTCAATGCCACAAAGTGTTTACTTTCACATAAAAAGACTAGTGGCGGGTTTAGCCAATTCAAGTCCTTTGAAAAATAGAAAAAAAAAAGAATATAATGATTGTGTGCATGAAAAATGATGAAAATTTCAGAGTCTAAGGAAATTTAGTCGAGCGTCTCAAGGAATGCTTAGGTTTGATGGCTTAATACAAGCCATGTTTTTGGGAGTAAACATTTGATTTTGTAATTAAATGCCTTGGAGCTAGGTCAAGGGACTAGTACCTCCATGGATTCAGAATTCGATGGTTTTGTCTCTAGTTTAATTGAAAACCAAAGTGTTGTGAAAAACAGTGCATTATTTTGAGTGGTTGTCTTCTTTTTGGTTATTCTATTTTATTAGTCTTAGGGAAAAAGGAAAATTCAGAATTCAATGGCTTGTATTGTTGTTTGTGGTTAGGTTTCCTTATGGACATGCAAAGAGTCAAGTGTGGACAAGTTTGATAATGGCCAATTATACTTAGATTTTCCCTCATTTTAAATTGAATTTAATTTGCTTGCACTTATGTGTTTTAAGTTATTTCTAGGTTTAAACACTATTCCAAAGCTAAGTAGTAAATACTTCATGATTAACGCACAAGCTGATGAAAAAATTACCAAATCTAAGCATTTGAAGACCCCACGTGCATGGCTCATGGGAGTGAAGGGTACCCATGAGATAAAGGATAGCTCCTATACTATAGTAGCCAAGGAATTTAGGGTTTGAGGGAACTCAGGGGCTGGCTCAGAGGCATGACTAGTGCCAGTGAGCCAAGGCATGGCTATTATATGATGGAGACCAAGGCAAAAGATAGGAGACCAAGTCTCAGGGGCAGATCTCATTTCCGTAACTGGAACCCATGAGACAACATGATGCTATTGTTTCTCAATTGATGAAAGAGGGAAATTGCCAAAGGGTTCCCATGGGCCAGGCTCAGACTCGTGAGGGTGCCCATGAGCACACTATCTTCTGTACTATAAAAGAAGACAACAACAGAAAAAAAGGAGAATCTTGGTTTTTGGACCTAGTAAACCCTAAAGCCGGCAAAAAGCGTGGAAAAGCATACCAATGAAGAAACTTTGAGGAGGAATAACACAAATTTATCCTATTTCAAGCAAGATTTAGCAAGGGTATCAAGAGTTTGGAGGATTGGGCTAGGATTCATCATGAGTTTCTTAGTTTCTCTCTCTTCCCTCTTTGTTTTCTACTATTTTCTTATAGTTATGAGATAAACATTTCTTGTCTTCCTATATTAGAAAAGTATTTCTCATTTATATGGATTAATCAACACTTTACTCAATGAATGTTACGATTTCTCATCATGTTATTTTTTTATTTAAATTTTTTGCATTTTATCCATAATAGCATGCTTGTTGATGATTATTGTTGTTCATACATTACTAGAGATAGAAAGTTTGAGCTAAGAACGTTTAAGAGAATATTGGTTTATTATGTTTGCTAGAGAAAGATGCATAAACACCTAGGGTTTGTGATTTTCACTAAATTTTCATGCTTTTTCTAATTGAAAAGAAGTGAAAAGCGATTCCTTTTCTATTACTTGGAAATTAGGGGTTTAATTTCTTAAGAAAGGGTTAAATCTAGCTTTTGTGAAAGAATCCACTTGTTGATTGATTGAGACTTCCATGGAGTTGTTGATTATCCTTGCAAATTTTGTGAATATGTGTCAAAATCTAGGTAGACATTTTCCATTCTTGATTGTTCTTCATGATTATTGCATTTCATTTTAATTGTTAATTAGTTTTAGTTATAATTCGAGTTTTTAGTTATAAATCAATCCAAAAGTAATTGTGAGCTAGACAATAGATTAGGAGATTTTGTTGGTGCTTGATTATCCAATTCGACTTTCCTTTAGGAGAATGGTACTGTTAATCATTTGATTCATACTACTTGATACGACCCTGTGCACTTGTGGGTGTTTCGGTAGGCATGCTTCATTCATGATTTTATGAGATAGAGCCCACCCATTCATGTGGGTGCCATCTTGCCCTCCTATGGATTTCTTCTATGGTCTTATAGGCTTCTTCATCAGAGACACATACTAGATGGATACCATTCCAAGTCTTTTTGTAGAGAATGTCACTATTGTATTCATGCATGATTGTATGGCGTCGAATTTTCGAAGATTTATTTTTTTTTATTATGCATGAATATTTGAAACCGGAATAACAAAGCTAATTACGACACATTATAGGTTCCACTTGCAATTTGTCTAGGACTATAAAATTTGGAATTTTGTTTTAATCACTCACTTAGATACTAGTTTTTCACAATAACTTTGGCTTTCTTTTAAACTTTGGACTTAGTAGTTGATAGTAGGAATCCACCTTGGCACGGTTCCCACAACTAGGCTTTAAGGAATTTAGTCACAATCAAATGTTTATTCCTTTTTTCTGGCATGAATTAGGTTAGAGAACTAGTTCTAGTACTTTAGTGCTTTACTGAATTTCTTGGGAAACGAATAAAAATAATAAATAGTACACCATCATGAAAATTATATAAAAAAGGGACTTTGAAAATATCAACCTATTCTGCTAGTATCATGTTGCAAAAAGCAATATCTAAAAGCAAAACCATAAATAGTGCTAGTAGTTGGCTTTTCTTGTGTGACTAGTTGAGTAACCAGAAGTCGACGCCACAAAGTGTTTACTTTCACATAAAAAGACTAGTGGTGGGTTTATCCAAATCGAGTCCCTTGAAAAAAAGAAAAAAAAAAGAATATGAAAAATGATGAAAATTTCAGAGTCTAAGGAAATTTAGTCGAGTGCCTCATTGAATGCTTAGGTTTGATGACTTAATACAAGCCATGTTTTTGGGAGTAAACATTTGATTTTGTAATTAAATGCCTTGGAGCTAGGTCAAGGGAATAGTACCTCCATGGATTCAGAATTCAATGGCTTTGTCTCTAGTTTAGTTGAAAACCAAAGTGTTGTGAAAAATAGTGCATTATTTTGAGTGATTGTCTTCTTTTTGGTTATTCTATTTTATTAGTCTTAGGGAAAAGGCGTGTGAGCTTGTATTGTTATTTATGCTTAGGTTTGCTTGTAGACATGCAAAGAGTTAAGTGTGGACGAGTTTGATAATGGCCAATTATATTTAGATTTTCCCTCCTTTTAAATTGAATTTAATTTACTTACACTTGTTTGTTTTAAGTTATTTCTAGGTTTAAACACTATTCCAAAGCTAAGTAGCAAATACTTCGTGATTGATACACAAACTGAAGAAAAATTACCAAATCTAAGCATTTGAAGACCCCACGTGCATGGCCCGTGGGAGTGAAGGGTACCCATGAGCTAAAGGATAGCTATTATACTACAGTAGCCAAGGAATTTAGGGTTTTAGGGAACTCACGGGCTGGCTCATAGGCATGACTTATGCCAGTGAGCCAAGGCATGGCTATTGTATGATAGAGACCAAGGTAAAAGATAGGAGACCATGTCTCACGAGCGGGTCTCATTTTCATAACTCGAACCCATGAGACAACATGATGCTACTATTTCTCAATTGATGAAAGAGAGAAATTGCCTAGGAGTGCCCATGGGCTAGGCTCACACTCGAGAGTGTGCCCATGAGCACACTATCTTCTGCACTATAAAAGAAGGCAACAATAGAAAAAAAAGGGGAATCTTGATTTTTGGACCTAGTCTAAAGCCGGCAAGAAGCATGGAAAAGCAGACCAAGGAAGAAATTTTGAGGAGGAATAGCACAAATTCATCCTGTTTCAAGCAAGATTTAGCAATGGCATCAAGAGTTTGGAAGATTGGGCTAGGATTTATCATGAGTTTCTTTGTTTCTCTCTATTCCCTCTTTATTTTCTACTATTTTCTTATAGTTATGAGATAAACATTTCTTGTCTTCCTAGATTAGAAAAGTATTTCTCATTTGTATGGATTAATTAACACTTTACTCAATGAATGTTAAGATTTCTCATCATGTTATGTTTTTTATTTAAATTTTTTGCATTTTATCCATAATAGCATGCTTTTGATGATTAATGTTGTTCATACATTACTAGAGATAGAAAGTTTGAGCTTAGAACGTTCAAGAGAATATTGGTTTATTATGTTTGCTAGAGATAGATGCAAAAACACCTAGGGTTTGTGATTTTCACTAAATTTTCATGCTTTTTCTAATTGAAATTAAGTGAGAAGAGATTCCTTTTCTATTACTTTGAAATTAGGGGTTTAATCTCTTAAGAAAGGGTTAAATCTAGCTTTTGTTAAAGAATCCACTTGTTGATTGATTGAGACTTCTATGGAGTTTGTGATTATCCTTGCAAATTTTGTGAATATGTGTCAAAATCTAGGTAGACGTTTTCCATTCTTGATTGTTCATCTTGATTCTTGCATTTAATTTTAATTGTTAATTAGTTTTAGTTATAATTTGAGTTTTTAGTTATAAATCAATACAAAAGTAATTGTGAGCTAGACAATAGATTATGAGATTGAGTTGGTGCTTAATTGTCCAATTTGACTTTTCTTTCGGAGAATGACATTGTTACTCCTTTGATTCATACTACTTGATATGACCCCATGCACTTGTGGGTGTTTCAGTAGGCATGTTTCATTCATGATGTTCGAGATAGAGCCCACCCATTCATGTGGGTGCCATCTTCGCCCCCTATGGATTTCTTCTATGGTCTTATAGGCTTCTTCATCAGAGACACATATTAGATGGATACCATTCCAAGTTTTTTTGTAGGGAATGTCACTTCTTAGAATATATCTACTTACAAGTTTCCTTATGATTCTCCTTTCTGACTTGGAGGCACCTTCAGGATATTCCCCTTTTGCAAGGTAGATGTAGATGTCCCAATACGAAGGTCTTTCTTTAGCTTCTTGAATATTTAAACAATGAGGTTAAAAGCTTGGTCTTTGCTTGATGCCTATCAAAATAGGATGGATATGGAACCCATCATGTATTTCTATCATAGATGCTAGGGTTGCCAGTGCATCAAAAAATTTATTCTTTGTTCTTGGCAAATAGAAAAAGGATAAAGCATCAAAGCTATTTCCCAACTCTTTGAGTCACTTATGGTAAGGAACCAACCACTCCTCTATGATTTTCCATTTTCCCAAGCCTTAGGATACTATTAGGTTTGAATCTCTATAGACTTCCATATTCTTGATTCTAATCTAAATGCCTGATTCTAATCTAAAGACACATGCTTCATATTTAGCTTCGTTGTTTGTTACCTCAAAATCTAGATTGATTGCCAAAGGTAAGCTTTCACCGGTAGGTGTAAGGAACACCATCCAGATGCCATATCCCTTATTGTTGGCTGCTCCATCAAAGAATAGTTTCCATACTTCATTTTAAATCAATGGAATGTCCTCATCAGGAAATTTAGGTTCTTCCCAATGATCATCTATTGGGGCAGCAGCTAGTTGATGAATGATGATACTTATTTTGATTGCTTTCCTCTAAACATAGTTAAGGTTGTAGGCTACTAAAACTACCATCTATCTAGCCATCTTGTTGTCCAAGATAGGCTTCTCTATGTAGTACTTGAGTGGACTTTAGTCAGTGATGACATGTATGATGTATGCCTCTAGATAATGTCTCAGCCTATGACATACCCATACCAGCGCCAGACAAAGTTTTTCAATATAGATATATCTAAGTTCATGAGTCAGCATCCTCTTGCTCAAATAGTAGATGGCATTTTCCTTGTGGGAATCTGGAACACTTTGAGCAAACATGGAACTCATGGCTTCATCAGTGACCATTAGGTAGAGTAGTAGTGGTTGGCCAGGCCTGGGAGGTTAGCAGGTTCAGAAGGTACTACTTGATCTATTTAAAGGGTCTCTGGTAGTCCTCGTTTTGCTACTTAGAGGAATTTTTCTACAACAGATTGAATATTAGACTACAGGTGTGTCAGGCTTATATGCCCCAGAGCTAAGTTCATTGCATATATTTGTA
>CAOJBK010371450.1:0-11814 GCA_948294925.1 Codiaeum variegatum | reverse complement strand
TTTTTTTACTGACGGTCGAAATACTGACGCCATTTTGGAGTCAGTAAGTTACTGTTCAGCATTGGTAACTCGAGTTACTGACACCGTATAACATTTGGCGTCAGTAATTATTTTTTTTTCTTATACTGGTTCATCATGACTAGAAAAGAACAAGAAAAAAAAGAAACTATGAAACCCATGGATGATTCTAGCTTAATCTTCTTAATCTTTGAAGTTCTTGCCAAAACTTGGATGAAAAAGATGATCTCCACCTTGAATTGTGAGGCTCCTACGTCCAAAAATAAAATATTTCTTATTTTTGGAGCTAAAAAGCCTTCTGTAGGCTTTCGTGAGTGTCTCACGATCTGGCTAATAGCCTATGGGCCATCCCATGTGAGAGAACGAGTGCCAAATTCTGTTATTGGACAAAAATGGGCAGTAACTTAAGACACTACGGTCTGCCTCACGGGTTGTGACCTATGCTGTGAGGAAAGTGTTTAAGCTACTATCCACATTCTATTTTGTTGGAGGAGGGCAGAAGCTAAATGGGGTTCTTCACAGGACATCTCATAAGTAAAGAACCAAACTACGAGGTTGTCTACGATTTATTGCTTCTCTCTGTTTCTACACCTTTATCTCAGATTTAATGCCAAAACCTTGTTAAATTGCTATAAAGCTCCTAAAATAGGTTGAATTCCAAAAAAAAAAAAATTGGAAACACGCTTAAATTACCAAATTAAATTCCATTTATCAAGAAAAATGATCAAGAAAATATGGTAAAATGGATGTATAAAAACAAAATATCGAACTCCCCTATAATTAGACTTTTGCTTATCCTCAAGCAAAATATAATCACAGTAGCAACACACATTTAAATGCTTCTTTCTCTAAACTCAAAAAATAAGAAAAAAATGATAAACAATCACTCATAGAGGTGCATGATTTGTACAATACTTGGTTCATCAGTTAAACTAAGAACAAGGCTATCGACTTCGAAATTTATAAAGGTACAATTCATACAATCTAGCTCTTAGGCATTCAAATCACATCATTGAGCATCTAGTCCTAAAAACAAAGCATTTCACAAGTTATGTAAATTAAATATTCCCTAAGGTAATTGACTGAATTTTCTTGAAAAATAATTTTGAACCTTTTTAATGCAATATGATCATGAAATCTTTCATTTTTAGAGGGACCCGACTTAAGCCACTTCTTGGGTTAATCCCTAAGAGAGAATGGGAACAATCTTAGCTTGATGGAATCATATGTTACCCCATTCATTTTGAAAGTGTCACAGATCACGATAAAAATATTTAGATTGTTATGGGGATTATCATGTGCTAAGCCCCCAAATTGGTAGGAAATTTGGATATTTGCATAACGGTCGATTTATCTCAAAATATTTAGCCTCAACTAGTGGCCTGCGAAATGGGCCACTGAACTCATTCATGGCTGGCTGTGAAAAATCTTGTATTTTTCTATTTGATGGATTTTGATCTTCCATATTGGCCCTATGCACTTTTACTTCCACCTCCTTGGCATCCTCATCTTAATCTTGAACAGAACCATTATTAGATTCTTCTAGAGTTGGTGCCTCTGTGGCCAAAGCTGGCTCCCTTTCTTGCCTTTGTCTCCTTATGGTCCTTTGTAATTTTGGATCATAATGAACTAAATATATGGAGCTAGCTCTAGTCATGCAAAAGTACCTATAACACAACACAAAGAGCTAAATAATTACATAATAAAAAAAATGCTAAATCGACAGTCTTAGATTTGTTATTAAGATTGACCGCTTTTTGGACTAATTCCTATGCAACGATGCCAAAAACATGATATGTGCTAACCGCAAACACCTACAAGTGCGCGATATCGTATCAAGTAGTAACCGAATGAGTCTTGGTATTATTTTCCCAAGGAATTAGCCTTTAGGTCAAGCACTAACTCACTTTCTTTAACTATTGTCTAGCAATCAATTAAGGATGATTTTTGAACAATTCTAAAACTTAAACTTTAAATTTAAACTAAACTAAGCTAGCAAACTTACAAAGATTTGCAAGCTTTAGAGAGAAATAACAAAATATTAAGGTGTCTACCTAGATTTTGACTTATTTTGACTAGTTTTGCATAATTAAACAACAATTCAATAAAGTTTAATTCATCAATTGGGTATTCAACAAATATAAAAATAACCCTTTTTCTCGAGAGGCTAATGGATAAGGAATCTCTTCTTAAATCCATTCAAGTAGAAAAAGCATGAAAATTAAAGAATATGTGACACCCTAGAAGTTTGGGAGTCTATCTTAAGAAAACACAACCAACTTATGTGCTTAAGAGTGTTCAAAGTCCAATCTTTCTATCTCTAGCAAAGAAAGAACAACATAACCATACAAGTAAACATGCCTTTGTAAGTAAAGTTTAGCAATTTAAATGAAAAGCACAAATTAATAAAGGAAATAACTTTCATTTAGTAAAAATAGTTAATTAATCCATACAAACTAGTTAAAGCTTTTATAATCTAGGTAGACAAGGAATGGCTTAGTTCATAATGATAAGAAAAGAACAAAAAAATAAAAGAAAAGAAAAAGAAACTATGAAACCCATGGATGATTCTAGCTTAATCCTCTCAATCTTTGAAGTTCATTCCTAAAATTCTTTCCTTGGTCTACGAAATCTCCGTTCTTGGTGGCTTCTAGGATTTTTGTGAGGCTCATATGTCCAAAATTCCAAGATTTCTTCTTTTTAGGGATAAAAAGCCTTTTATTGGGCAATTTTTAGGTCTCACAATCGACTCATGGCCTGTGAGCCAGCCCATACAAAAAAAATGTGTGCCAATTTTTGTTCTTGGGCAAGAATGGATAGTAACTTAAGACACTTTCTCACGATCGGCCCCACGAGTCTTAAGTTAGGCTATAAGGAAAGTGTTTAAGCTATTGTCCACTTTCTGTTTTACTGGAGGTGAGTAGAAGCTAAATGGAATTCCTCACTAGCTGTCTCAATAGCAGTGAGTTAGATCATGAGGTAGTCAAAGAATTCTTCCTTCCTTCCATTTTTACCTCTTTGTCTTGGATTCAGGGCAAAACCATGTTAGATTACAACATAGCTCTTAAAATAGGTTGAATTCCTAAAAGAACTGGAAACACACTAAAATAAGTAAATTAAATTCAATTGATTATGTAAAATGACCAAGAATATAGGGTAAAATGGATGAATAAAAACAAAATGTCAACTTTAGCATATCAAATTGAAGGTATTAATGTTTTAAAATAATTGTGTATGAATAAGGCTTCAAAAGCTCCAATCACTATACTTAAATTCAAAAGCTACTTAGAAAATTTTTTTGCAAGGTCAGATAGTGGCATGTGAGACCTAGTTTACGACCATTAGTCACAGGTGCGATGTGTAAGTCATCGACTTAACTTATGTTGGAGGTAAAGGAATTAGAGTCCAATGACTGTTTCTGGCAAGCTACTATTAAAGAAACACTTAGAAATCCATACCTTGAATTTGAAGGTCACTGGTGCGACCCTATAGTCGTAGGAGTGGCTAATTCTCTTCCAAAAATTAAATGATAGGCATTTTATTCAAAGCTTAAAAAAGATATTTTTGCACTATCCTATAATAGCTAGTTAAGATATTTTATTATAGATATGACTTCAAATCTCAAAATAAATAAGAAGGAAGTGCTTCGAATGTATTTATGATGACTAATATTAAATTTGTAATTATATTATTGAGTTCTTGTGTATTTGATGCCTATTCAATCAATTGAGGCCGAGTGTAAGTTCTGATAGTCTTAAAGTCTCATTGTGAGTGTTTTAAGATAGCTAAATAGAATCTCAAATGATGAAAGGTTTAAGCGTTAGCCTTTGAAAACACTTGGATTTATGGTAATATATGGTTAGGTGAGTGACCCTAGTGAAAAACATGAAGAAATTTCTAATGAAACCCCAATAGTGAATTAAAAGAGCGAATGTAGGGATTTTTTATTCCTGAACCACTATAAAAATCTTGTGTAATTCTTGTTTCTTTTCTTTTTATATCTATTTTGTATTTTAAGTCCTAATTTCTTGTAATCTTTGGGGACACAAATTCAACTCTCATTCTTTGTGTGCCTATAAACAAACAATTGGAATCAAAATGAGGCTTTCTTTCTCTCATGCTTAAGTGATATAACAAGGCAAGATTCAAATCATTGTGCAAAAAGGTGTGAACAACAATCATATAAGTAAGCCACTCTTTGATGGAAGAAATTTTTCACATTTGAAACTAAAAATGGAAACTTCTCTTGATAGTGATAGCCTCAATGTTTAGGATTGTGTCATAACAGACTGCACCATTCCCAGTGATATGGTAGAAGAAGCAAAAGTTGATTTGCCTAACGTAAATAAAACAAAACTAAAAAAAGAGAGCAAGGTAGACAAAAAAGAGCTATGTCTATCATTTTTAATAGTCTCTCAAGTGAAGAATTTGGTAGAGTACAACATTGTTCAAATGCTTACAACATTTGGAGAACTCTTGAGAATTACCAAGAAGATAATGAATAATTCAAATCAAGGAAGGTGAAAATATACATCTATGAATATGATCTCTTTAAGATAAAGCAAAATGAAAACTTCACTATTATGATAAATAGATTCTTGGCTATCATTGCTAATCTAAGAAAGCTTAGAAAGCATTACTTCTTAGAGGACATCAATAATAAAATTCTTAAAACTCTTTCACAGAAGAACTTTGAATCCATGGTCTTATGATCCCTCCACTCTCTATATTGATAAAATAATAGGTAAAATTATTACGTATGAAATGGATTTTGAAAAATATGATGGTCCTAGTAAGAAAAGAAAGTAACTATCTTTGAAAGCCATATTATAAGAATTTAAAAATGATGAAGGCATCAATATTAAGGCTTACACAAGCAATGTTGATGATGAAGAGCTTGTTATGATCATAAAAATGGTGAATTATATGTTGAGAAATAGAAATAACCAAAGGTTCTACAAGAAAGAGAAAGCTCTTACTCATACTCAAGTAAGCCATCAAAACATAAGAAAAATAATGTTACTTGCTATGTGTGTAGTAAACCCAATTACATCAAACTAGAATATCATGAGTTAAAGAATAAGAAGAAATGAGGGGATAAAGATGACAAAGTGAAGAAGGTTAAGAAGAATGGACTCATAGCTATATTGAATACTGACCCCTCAAATGAAAGTGATGGAGAGGAGACCACCAACCTATGCTTCATAGCTTTGAAGGAACCTTCAAATGAGGGATGTTCCACTTCTTAAAATCATGATAATTTCATTTATGATTATATTAATGATGAAATTATCAAATCCTTGGAAGAAAATGCAAACTTTTATAAAGAAAAGGTTTTAAAATTAGAACTTGAATTTAGAGAGTTGAAAAAACACATTCTTGAAGTGAAATTTTCAAATGCTTTCTTTTTTCAAAGTCCTTTGAATGAAAGTTCATCCAAACACTCAAATTCAATTTTGAAACAAAATGAACTTTTAAAAAGTGAAATTAATGAACCTAAAGCATCCATATCAAAGTTTTATAAAAGAAAATAGATTTTGAATACTAATATTTATTGTCCAAAGATCACCTATGGTGAAAACTTGGATTGGGATTTTCTAATTGAAATGCTTCTACATCATCACTCATTCCTAAGACATCATTCATCAAGGCTTCTCATCTAAAAACATCTAGCATTTAGATTTTCTGAAAAAGGTAGAAATGCATAAATGTTTTAGGTGTATTTTTTTATATTTTCCCTCTATATTTATGTTATTTTTATCCAAAAATTGAGTTTAACTGGTTTGCTTAGTAATTTTTAGGAAAGTTTAGGAATCTATGCTTAAATGGAGTTTTCAAAGCTAATGATGAGGTTCTTGAATGAGCAGAGATCGAAAGATTTATTTTTGGAGGATCCATGGTTCAAGTCCCCTGTATGGGACAGTACGGAGTGACCATATGGTTTTACGAAAGAAGTTAGCTCTTACGTCTCACTATACATAAAGATAATATTTATATGGTGTCGTACCAATTGAACATGTGGTCATACATGAGCGTTGGACCTGTACGCCTTCCTAGACCAAATGGAAGTAATTGTACGGGTTGAAAGCCTCTATTCAGACCAATACAAATCATTTTGGGTTGTACATACACGTTTTATTGGACAATATAAATACCCAATTTTGTTGTATTTTGGAGTATCAATTTAGTAATAATCATAAGATTTAGAGATAGATTCTTAGAATTTTAGGTTTTTAATCTACTTTTCTCTTAAATTGTCTAATGCTTTCATATATTTCATTAGTTTTCATTGGATTTTGCTTGTAATCAAGATTAGAGCTAAAATTCTTCGAGGAGTTTGAGAATTTCTACAACTCTTTCAAAGGTTTAAGTTCTTAAATTGTTTCTTTAATTCTTCATTAGTATTTCTTGTATTAAGATATTAATCATGTTGCTCATGAGTTTTAATGTTACTTTTTTTTTTTAGTTTTGAACCAATTATGAGCTAAATTTCTCATTGTATAGAGATTATCCATGAAGTAGTCATGATATGAATATAGTGATTGGGTCTTTTGATTTTGCAATACTTTTGCTTGATTGAAAAATTGATTAATTGATTATAAACTATTACTTGATCACCAATTAGTTTGACTAAGGATTTGGGTTAAGGAGCGAGAGTGGAAATCTAAACCCGAAACTCATTCAATTAAGATTCTAAAACAAATTACAAATATAGTTTTAGGATTAAATTCAATAATTGATGCATGTTTTCTCTAGATTATTTCTTTGAATGTGATTACTAGTAGAATAAGCTATTGAATTATTATGTTGAAAATTAGATCGTTTGGCATCATTGATTGACTTGGTTGCAAAAGTTCATGAACAATTAACTATGGATTGTTAGATCTCTAGACTCCGCATATCACATATTTACTTTTCTTGCTTTAGTATAACTAATTATTTACTTTTCAGACATCAATCCTCTTTTACGTTTAATTGCAATTTGTGAAACAAATTAGTAATCAATGCAAGATTCTTCAGAGATATAACCTTGGCTTCTTACTTTATAATACGATAGCCCATATACTTGTGGTCTCTTTTTATCAGTATATTTTAGGGCGAACAAGTTTTTAGCACCATTGCCGGGGACCTTAATAGGCATTATTTGTTTATTTCTTATGAATATTTTGATATTTAGTTTGTTGCTTTTATTTTTATATTCCTTTTCCAAGTTTTATGAACAGAAGATCTCTTGTAGGAGAAATTCTTCCTTTGGTTGATAACGTGCTCAGGATTGGAGTAGAGAATAGGAGGATAGAAAACATGCAAGACCTACTAGACATAGTCATCCCATCTGAGGATCAGAGTGGAAAGAATATTGTGGATTAAGAAAACCTAGGCCATAGGGATAGGATTGTTGTTGACCCTTCAAGAATCATGGGGGATCAAAGAAAGTTAATGAAGGAGTTTTCCAAACAAGTAATCAATACGGTAATCTCATGTATCCATTTGGAAACGACTTTGAGGAACTATGAGCTCAAGTTGATACATTATAATATGTTGTCATCGTTCTACAAAGGCGCTAACCAGGATCCCCTCAACTTATTAAGGGATTTCTACTCTATCATTAAGACCATCCCTCTACAAGGTTTGACAGAAGATTAACTTAAGATGAGGTATTTTCCTTACACCCTCAAGGATGCAGCTAATACATGGCTTATGACTCTTCCTCCTGATTCCTTCAAACTTGGGAGGATGTCTAAAATAAGTATATGGGAAAATTCTATTCATGCCAAAAGATGACTTATCTTCGCATGAAGATTGTAACATTCTCATAGATGGAAGGTGAGTCTTTGGATGAGGCATGGGAATGATTAAAATCTTACAAGTCTAATGTCCATATAATCACTTCCCACTTTAGTTTCTCAATGAATTCTTCGATGATGGGTTAACTTAGAGTGAGATAATGCTACTGGTGGCTCAATGAGTGAGATAATAGCCAAGGAGGTTATTCAGTTGTATGAGATGCTTGGAGCCAAGTCATAGTAAAAAACATATGAGGGAAATGGGAGAAATTGCTTGAGATGATTCACAAAATAACGATATGACTATGAATATACCCGAGCTTATTTGCCAAGTTCAGTTACTAACAAGAAAAGGAAACATGCCAGCTCAAGCTCAAGAGGTGTGTCGTGTCTATGGCATCTATAGCCATGGTGCTAATGCATGTCCCTCTAGATATGACACTTTGGGAGATAAGCTATTAGAAGCTCAAGTTCTTGATGGTTTTTACCCAAAGGGAAAGGAATGACCCTTTTTCTAATACATATAATTTGGGTTGAAGAACCCACCATAATTTTGGATGAAGGAATAATAATGCTCAACAACCTCCATAATAACAACCATAATTTCAAGTGATGCAAAGGCATCCTTATCAAGGGGACTCGTCTAGCTCCCAGTAGCAACAAAGGAATTCAAGTTTTGAAGAGAGCTTGAACAAATTCATTCATGTTAACACCCAAACTCTAGAGACTAACAACCGAAGGTTTGATTCTTTAGAGGCTTTAGCAAGAAAAAGAGAGACCAAGTAGGTCAATTTATAACTTAGTTGTAAACTAAGCAATAAGGAAAGCTTCCAAGCCAACTAGATCAAGCTAAGGCCATCATGGTCCTTAAAAGCGATAAAAAAATTGATAATGTTGTTAGTACTAACCTTAATGATGTAGGTGTTAAAGATGATCATGGAAAGGAGGATGTACGTGAAGAGCATATTGAGTTGCTCAAGGAACAAGTAAAGGTGAAGGAGACTACATCTCCTTCTAAGGTTCACAAGGCAATGGATCCATACTGACCTCTAATTCCATTTCCAGAAAGGCTCAAAGGAGGTAACAATGACAAACAATTTGAAGAGCTATTTAAGATGCACTCTAATTTAAGTATTAATCTCCCTTTACTTGATGCAATAAAAAATATTCCAGCATATGTAAAATTTTTCAAAGAATTGAACTCTAAAATGTGTAGGCTATAATTAACTAATCCAATGATTCAGCCTAAACTACCTCCAAAAGTTAATGACCCCAAAAGTTTTGTAATTGATATTACTATGGCTAATGGAGAAGAGGCTAGAGGCATGCTTGATTTAGGAATCAGTATAAATTTGATGCCTTAAGCCTTGTTTCTCCAATTTAATTTGGGTGAGATCAAACCCACTAAAATGTTCTTGCAATTAACTGATATCATTGAGGAATCATTGAGGATGTGGTTGTATAGGTTAGGGGTTTGATTGTGCCTGTTGATTTTGTGGTGCTTGAAATGGGGGATGAGAGATCAAAACTGCATATATTGTTAGGTAGACCATTCATGGAAACCACAAATACAGTGATAGATGTTAAAAATGGAAAGTTGACTTTGTCTGTGTTGGGATAATCAATTGAATTTTCCTTTTTTAACAATCTCACCCACTTCATCACTACATTTATTGATAATTCTCTTATTAAGGACAGTTGGTTCATTAATTGCATTGATACTACTATGAATGATATATTTATGCAATATGTGTTTGATTATAAACTTGAATTGCACTTACACTTGAGGAAAAATATGATATTTTAGTTCTTGAAATTGTAAGTCACTTAGAGAATTTAAGTAAGGGGGAGTTTATTAATGAAAGTGATAAAGAAACTTCAGAGCTTCCTTTGATCCAAACCATGGAGAAGGAACCTTCTTAAATTTTGGAGCTTAAAGAGCTCTCGAAGCATCTGAAGTATGTATTTCTTGGTGAGGGAGAGAAATTCTCTATTATCATTTCATTCTTATTGAGTCATAATGAGGAAGAGGAAGTAGTTAGGGAATTAAAAAAACTCAAAAGGCTATTGGGTGGGGTTTGATTAACTTCAAAGGTATTAGCCTTTTAATGTATATGCATAGAATTATTTTAGAAGATGTAAATAAACCTAAAAGAGATATGCAAAGAAGGTTGAACCCCACTATGAGTTATGTAGTTAAAAAAGAGGTCCTTAAGTTGTTAAATGAGTGGGTCATTTACCTCATTGATAACAGTGAGTGGATTAGTCCTGTTCTTATGGTTCCCAAGAAAATGGGAATCATAGTTGTTAAGAATGACAAAAATGAGTTAGTTCCCACAAGGCTTGTATCGAGGTGGCGTATGTGCATAGATTATAAAAACTTAATAACGCCATTAAAAAGGATCATTTTCCTATGCCAGTCATCGATGGAATGTTAGATAAGCTACTTAGTCATGGATATTATTATTTTTTTAATGTTCTTTTAGGTTATTAGCAAGTGGTCATCGCACGGAAGGATCAAGCCAAGACTACATTCACATGTCCTTTTAGGAGATTTACTTTCAAAAAGATGCCATTTGGCTTATGCAACACTCTAGAAACCTTTTAGAGGCGTATTATGTCAGTCTTTTTTTACATGATTAATGACTTTATAAAGGTATTTATGGATGATATTTCTTTTTTTTTGGAAATTCTTTTGATGATTGCCTTAATAAATTAGTTGTTGTACTTGAAAGATGCATTAAGTGCGATCTAATGCTTATTTTGAAAAAGGTCATTTCATGATTGATCATGGTATTGTTTTGGGTCACATATTTTCTAATAAGGATATAGAGGTTGATAAATCCAAAATTTATCTTATTACTAACTTGCCTCCTCCTACTTTTGCAAAGGGGGTGAGAAGTTTTTTAGGCTAAGTCGGCTTCTATAGCATATTCATTAAGGATTTTCCTAAGATTAGTCAACCATTGAGTAAATAGAAAGATGTCGCTTTTGAATTTGATAATAAATGCATGAAGGCCTTCCATACCCTTAAGGAAACACTTACCACTACTCCAGTTATTGTGGCAGCCGATTAGTCTTTACCATTCGAATTGATGTGTGATGCATCTAATTATATATTGGGCGCTATTTTAGGCCAAAGAGTTAATAAATGTTCTAGAGTCATATTCTATGCAAGTTTAACCCTTACTATCCCTCAGCTGAATTACACCACAACTGAAAAAGAAATGCTTGTTATTGTTTTTGCATTAGGAAAACTTAGGGCATATTTAGTTAGCTTTAAGGTCATTGTGCATACTGATCATTCTTCCCTTAAATATCTTTTGACTAAATAGCATGTTAAAACTCATTTGATCCAGTGGGTGTTACTCTTGTTGTCCCAAATATGGACACCAAGAGGGAGGGTGGGGTGGGGAGGGCAATGAATTGATGTTTAGAAACTTTTAAAGATTTTAAGTCAAATTAATCAAATTTTAGAGTTTCAAAATCTTTTTCAAGTGTTTAACAAACAAAACCTTAAAATGAATGATATTAAAAAACTTGAGTGTGTAAATAAACAACTTTAAATCACCAATTCACAAATAAAAATAGTGCATTCAAAATAAATAGCAAGAAAATAAAGAAAGAGTATAGAATGCTTAGTAATAGTGGTTCTAAGTCCTCCTCCTACATCCACTCTCTCAATCCAACTGATTGAGGTTCCACTATCTTTATTTCGAAGCTTCCAAGCTTTTAGTTATATGGAATTTTGCCCAATACAATGATTGGAGTCAACTATTCCCAATTAAGTGTTTTTATAATGGTTTTAGGTCAAAAGACTTGTTTATAATTAGCTAGGATAAGAATATTCAAGAGAAAACCCAGCTAAAGAATTTTCTTAAACCTAAAGATTGCAATGAGTATAAAGGTTTAAAAAAAATTTTGAAGGATTGAGCTTTAACAACAATGAAAGCAAGAATAAATCCTAATAATCTCAATAGAATAGTATTATTGATGTGTAGAATTTCTTTAT
>CAOJBK010371263.1:0-13672 GCA_948294925.1 Codiaeum variegatum | reverse complement strand
TAAGTATCACATACTTACGATGGATGACAAAAACGATGATGATCTTCTGAATTATCGATATCCCAATCGATAATTCTATAACCACGAACATGTTTTATAGCATTATGATAACAAGAACCTATCACTCATATTCTTAACCTCTTAAGAAAAGATTCTGATACAAAATGCTAACAGAACATATATAAGTTATAATTGAATTTGGGATTCATTTAAATAAAATATATATTTTATTTCCATTGGGATTCAATTATTACATTTACAATGAGCTCTAGGGCATACAAGTCTAACAAACACAATTAATGGTTTTTGGTCTTATCTTTGCCTTCTTAGGAGGTGGTACAACTACTTTAGCTAAATACCCCCACACTTGTATTTACTTATAAGAAAGGACTTTATTTTTCCATAAATCATATGGAGTTTTCTCTTCTTTCTTTTGGGGTATCTTATTTAAAAGATAATTTTCTGATAACACAGCTTCCCCTAATATGTTATGTTGTAAACCAGAACTTATTAGCATCACAATCATTATTTCTTTCAATGCGTGATTTTTCCTTTCACCAATCCCATTGGATTGAGGTGAATAAGGAGCTGTGACTTGATGTATGATTCTATTTTTCTCACAGAAAACTTCAAATGGAACAACATACTCACCACCTTGATCGCTCCTTAATTCCTTTTTTTTCTTATTGAGTTGATTCTTAACTTCATTCTTATATATAACAAATTTCTATATGGCTTCATATTTACTCTTCATTAGATACACATGACAAAATTTTGTGCTATCATTAATGAAAGTGATGAAGTACTTGTTACCATTTCTTGTTTGAATTGACTTGAAATCACACACATCAGTTTGAATCAAATCAAGTGGTGATGTTGTTCTTTCAATCATTTGAGAGAATGACCTTGTTAGTTTTGCCTCAACACAAGTCTCACACTTATGTTTTAAATCAATTTGGAAATTGGGAATGTGCTTTATGTTAATTAATTTTCATAAATAATTAAAATTAACATGTCCTAATCTACCATGCCATAGATTAGATAACTCAAGGAAGTAAACAGAAGAACTAGCTTTATTATAATTCAATTTTGGTTTAATAGTCATTACATTAAGCTTAAAAAGCCTTTGACTCTCATAACCCTTTCCCATATACATTCCCTTGTTGGACAAAATAACCCTATCTGACTCAATTACCATCTTGAACCCATGTTTGTTCAAGAGTGATCCATAAACCAAGTTTCTTCATATCTTAAGAACATACAATACGTTGTTCATAGTCAGCTCCTTGCCAGAGGTCATCTTCAGAATCACCTTTCCTTGACCTTCAATGTCAGAAGTGGCAGAGTTTCCCATAAACAACTGTTCTCCCTTGTTCACAGCCTCAAATGAAAAGCATATATCCTTATACATATGCCTAGTCGCTCCAGTGTCAATCCTCCATGACTATGCATTGGTATCAAACAGGTTGACTTCAGAAATTATGGCACAAAGGTTGATGTTTGATACATCTTTAGCTATGCCTTCCATAACATTTGCCTCTTGATTTCTCTTTGGAAATCTACACTCTAAAGACTTGTGACCCTTCTTGTTACAATTGTAGCATTTCCTTTAGAAATTGGCTTGCTTTTTGGAGATTCCTCCATTTGGTCCCAACTTGGACTTCATGTTAGCCTTTTTGCTTTTCTAACTTTGCCCATGCTCCACCTCATTGGCTTTAGCCATAACAACATTGCCTCTCTTTTTAGCCATTCTATTGTCCTCCTCAATTCAGAGTTTGACAATCAACCCCTAAATATTCATCTCCTTGTGCTTGTGCTTCAAGTAACTCTTGAAATCTTTCCAAGCTGGGGGTAACTTTTCAATGATGGCTGTCACTTGTAAAGTTTTACTCAACACCATACCTTCAGCAAGGATTTTAGATAAAATTATTTGTAATTCTTATACCTGGCTTATTATAGTCTTCAGATCTACCATTTTATGGTCTAGGAACAATAAATTTCTTAGTTTCCGCATCCTCAGTTCTACATTTTATGGTATAAAGACTCCCACAACTCTTTGGCAGTTCTTTTCCCTATATATATATATATATATTATACAAGGTATCACTAAGTCCATCTATTACATAATTTCTACACAATAAATCAGAATGGTGCCATGCGTCAATTGCCATAACAACTTGAACATCAATTTTCCCCTCTTTGGGCTTGGGAGCATCTTCACTTAAGGACCTAGCATGGTTCAAGGTTGTCAGGTAGAAGAACATCTTTTGTTGCCATCTCTTGAAATTTTGTCCATTGAATTTCTCCGATCTTTCCGCATGATTCACCGAAATTGACACAGCTACTGGTTCTTTCATCACAAAGGTGACACCAATACCATTTGCCACAGAGTCAATAAGAGCAGTAGCCATAAAGGCATTCACCAAAGAGGTGTTAAGAGGGATTTGTCCATCTATAGTAGGCAAATCAATTGTCATTTTCACTGAATCTATTTTAAGATTGTTAGAATGAACAAATCAATACACAATTGATTAGTTTATATTTATGATTATATGGAGAGTTGTAATTACACAAATTACAGCAGAACGAAATAAATTCTATAATTAAACTATTACAGAAAAAGATTACAGCAATTTAAATTGCACAGGTGTAACGAATTGAAAATTACGACTGAAAATTAATACAGTCAAATTTATGTTGTAGCAAAAACTGAAATAAATTCAGTTTGTAATATTCTCTAAAAATATGCAGGAAACTTGTTAGTGAATTCAATTATAACAAACCTAAAATTAATTGAAAACAACTGCAGAAATTGTTAGTTTAAACATATAACAGAATAATGTAAAGAACTAAATAAAATAAAAAATAGAGAAGGAAACTCAAGGCCCGTATAAAACAAATTCATCACCTCTATTTGTTGTAGGTTGAATGGTGTTCATTTCCTAGGATACAACGAGTATCAAAATCCTTTGCTCAGTAATAGCAAGGAATTTCGGTGAACTTGACAACGTGTGAACTCAAATCAAGAGAGTTTTGAGAGGAAATAAAGTGCAGAAATTTTCTGTGATAATTTTATGTGTAGTTTAGTGCTAACTTTTCAGTGTATATTTCCAAAATTGAGGAATTCGAATTTATAGCCAAGGGGGCATTAGGAGTTTTTAGAAATTAAATTTCAATTTAATTTCTAATAACTATCAAATCTGTCACTTAATGACAGAAGTTACACAAATTTATTCTGAAAATTAATTCTGAGAACTAGCCAAACAAAGATCCGCACGACCTCAGAAGCACGCCCACACTGCCTCAGAAGCAAGCCCGCACAGCCCGTGTGGTCACTTAACTAGGTCATTCATTTTCTACCATTTTAGTCTAGAGACTGGTATGACCCAAAATCAATTTTGAACGACCCGTGCGAATCTCTGTTTCTCAGTAACTTTGGTACAGAGATCCGCACGGGCTGTTCGGAACACATTCTTCCTTGTGCGGTTCTTTATTTCTCAAATGAATTTTCCAATTTCATTCAGAGATCTGCACGACCATGCCAATTTTGGTTTCTTTTTTTTTTCAAAAAGAAAAGAACAAATACTTAGGCTTTTCTAGGCTCACGATTTTTGGACCGGTATTCGTGTATGTAGGACGTGAGAGCAAGGGTAGAAATTTTGGACTTTGGGTAGTCGAGATTTGCACCCCCCAACCCCCTGCGTGCATGGAGAGAGCCTCTCCAGAAGGGCTTGTTATCTAATATAAAATGGAAGCCTATATATAAACCAACAAATGGTTTCATCTTTTTATAATGTGGGATTAAGTCTCATTTTCACCATTTTGGCCATGTCAAGTGTGTAACTTTGTGAGACAATTTCTCATTCACTAGACCACCATTTTTAGCGTATAATATATTGTTTCAAAGCTCTCACAGCATAGTTTCCGAAACATCCGTGACCTTCCACTTTTACTAAATATGTCCTACTCAAAATGTGGCTCAAAATAGTAAATAATTATGCTATTTTCCAACAAGTTTGGTACTTGATACAATTTTTTTTTATTTTCTTTAATTGAATATAAAAAATAATTTTCTTAGACTCTTTATTTTCTTAATTTTCATAGTTGTTTGTTAATTGACTTTTGACTTTTTATAATAAAGTTTTTTAGTAATAGAGTTTTAATTAGTGATAATTTTTTCTTTTGACAAATTTAATTAGTGTTAATTATTTTGTATTTCCAATAGCTTTTAATGGTATGTTAGACACCATAATGCATGTTACCACAGTTAATTTATTTTCTTCCTTTTCTTAGGATAGTTAGAAAGCATTTATTGCCATACTATTTCTATTAGTTTCTCTCTCTTATTCTCCTCCTCCTCCATGTTTCTTATTTCTTCTTCTTTTATTTTTCCTTATTGCCTTATATATACTAGATCTAATCATGTTCCACAGCATTCCTAGAGCTCCAGTGACCCATAAATTGGGATGCATGTATCATAACGCAGTACTAAAGAGGTGGAGCGAATTAGGTAACGTAGATACAAACTATTAGCCTTTTGCAATATTTGCTCCTTATTTTGTTAATTGATGCCATCTAATCTCATCGTCAATGGAGTAAAGAGACCAAGTGGTTATAATCATTTTTTCCTTTTGAAATACAAAAATTTTTAAATATAAAAATTATAAAATTTCAATTACATATTATATTTTCTTCCATTAATATGATGAAATTTATTCTTATAAATTAATTTATTTATATATAAGCTTAAGATAGTGTTTGATTTGATGTAATGAAATGGACTGGAATGTAATATAATTAAATACATTTTTAATGAGAAAAACTCTTTCTCACTTAAGAGTCTCCCTTCTTGTGTCTCAAGTCTCCTTCTAGGGTTATGATCTCATCTGTCTGTGATCTATGGAGGAGATCAACTCATAATTTTCCAACATTGCTCTATTAGATCTAGAGGCAACGGGTTTTGAAGGGATGAATAGGATATAATCATGGAGGAAGGTTTGTGATTTGACTGGTGTTTGATAGAATACTTCCTCGGCAACTGGTTAGTGAACATTTGTGTGATGAAAAACACGTTGGCTGATGTGTGGAAGCCGATACAAGGCATGGAAGTGCTTTTCAAATTTCATTTAAATAATGAGTCTAATATGCAAAGTGTTTTAGAAGGAGGCCCTCAGTCCTTTAACAATCAACTTTTGGTACTGTCACAATATAAATGGGATATGCCTCCAAAATCTGTTTCACTTAACCATTTTGCTTTTGGGTTCGAGTTGAAAATTTACCACCCAAGGCTATAAAATTTATCACAGTTAATAGAATTAGAAACCTCATCGGCATATTTATTTCTCATGATGATCATGTCTCACAGTTTAAGAACTACCTCAGGGTACGACTTCGATTAAAATCACCAAACATTTAGCTAAGGGAATGAACCTTAAGACTCCATCAGTTACTGTTTAGATTCAATTCAAAAATGAGAAGTTTCCCACGTTTTATTTTATTTGTGGCCTTATTAGGCATAATGAGGCTAGGTGCAAGAAAGTGATCCTTCAACCTGAGCTATGTTCACAGCCTCATCAATTTGACCCATCTTTGCATGCTGCTTTGGGTCAAGGCAATGGTGTAACCATTCCTTGCTTGCGAGAAAATGGGTGGAAAGCTATTAGAGCAGATAATCAAAGTGCCAAAAATGATAATGTTAATCCTAATCAAAATGGGAGTGGGTACAAAGGGACTTTGCATAATGTTCAACAGGGGCATGTCAGGAGAGAACAAGCTAATATTGGACCATCCAGTTCTAAGGCATTAGTTATTTTTTAGTAAGCTCACAATAATAATATAGATCGTTTCCACCTTTGATTGCTAAAAGGAGGAAGGAAAGAGAGGAAGGAAATGTTTTAGCTTTGGCTTAAATGTTTGAATCATGAGGGGGGTGGGTGCAGCTAATGTAGTTACAAATGAGATTATGCCTTTAAACTTATCAGACCTAGGTGTATAGATATGAGTTACATTGTACACAACTGTAGAGGTTCAGGGAATGCCCTTATTGTTCATCATCTCTATTCCCTTATTAAGGAAAGATCCCCTACTGGAATCTTCTGTACTGGAATAAAGTGTAGCTCTAACAAGTTTAATTATTCGTAACTTTATTTATATGGATTTTGGTTTATTTGTTCCTAAATCTGTTGCATTTTTAGGTATGGACATTATGTGTAAATCTCAATGTGACCTCAATGTGCTCTCTTATTCAAACTTTCATATTGATTATAAGGTTCAATTACTGGGAATGGCGAAATGGCATTTTTTTTAATTTATGATCACCTATCTCGTGCTAACAAGAAAGAAACATGGAACCTTTTATAATAATTTAATCATGTGAACTCACTTCCATGGTTGGTGAAAGGTGATCTGAATGAAACTCTTTACTCTTTTGAACATAAAGGTGGAGTTGCACCCAAAGCATCTTATAAAAGACTTTCATGAAGCCATTAATGATTGTGACCTTCCAGATTTGGGATTCACAAGTTATAAGTTTACTTGGGAAATAGGTAGAAAATTAGGAAATTTGGTAGAGCATTTGGATAGATATTTGGCAACTCCTTCTTGGTTGGATTTATTTCTACACACTACTATCACTAGTATTCAAACAATGGTTAGTGACCATTGTGCTACCTTTTGAAGTTGGGTTTTGGGGTTTGAAATTCGAAACAAATTTAGAAGAAGGAGATTTGAAGAGTTATTGCAACAAAATGAGGATAGCTTTCGTGTTGAGGATATTTGGGAGGCTACTACTAGTCTTTTAAATACTGTGGTGAGTTTGTTATCATATATGAAAGATTTTTTAAGCTAAGGCAATAAACAATACCATAAGCTATCAAATGAGATATGATCAGTTAGGGAATGGCTGATGGAAATTAACAGTGTAAGTCTCTCGAGTGCTAATAACAAAGAACTTTAAGATATTAGTGCTAACATCGATTCTTTGTTAGAAAGAGTGGAATTTTATTGGAAACAACAAGCTAGAGTTAAATGGTTTAAAGAAGGGGACTCGAATACTCACTTTTTTCATCACACAATAACTTGTAGGAAAAAATTCAACATTCTTGGTAGACCGTACAAATTAGATGATGTTTGGGAAGTTAATTTTGAAGAGATGGGTAAGGTAGTTATTAATTATTTTACTAATAATAGTTCCTCTACTATAAGTACTGTTGACTACTTTATGTGCTCTCTTTTTCCTGCTTGAGGCACTGATATTCATAATACAACATTATTGAAACCATTTTTGTGTAAGACATTGTTACATCTTTGAAACAAATAGACCCTCACAGGATTCAGGTCTTGACGATTTTACTAGTTCTTTTTATCTGAATTTTTGTGACATTGTGGGTTCGAGCACAATATCTTATTGTTTGTCCATTTCAAATGACGATGATTTTCCATTTACGTTTAATCACACCCATATTGTTTTGATCTCGAAGGTTTCCTAGCCTAAGAGAATTTCTGATTTACTTACCATCAACATGAGTAATGTAATTCATAAGCTGGTCTCAAGGGCATTAATGAATTGTATGAAATTTATTTTGCCAAATTTGCTTTCAGGAGAACAAAGTACCATCGTTCCAAACTGTTTAATTAATGATAATGTAATTCTTGGTATGGAGTCTTTTCATGCTCTGAAAAATAATATTAATGGTAATGGAGGGAGAGTAGCTGTGAAATTGGACATGGCTAAAGCTTATGATATGCTTGAATAGGATTCCATAGAAGTAACTCTGAAGGCTTTTAGATTTGTTGATAGATGGGTTCAATTGATTATGCAATGTATAACTAATGTTTCTTATTTGATCATATTGAATGGAGAGGCACTTGGGGAAATTCTTCCTAGTTGTAGAATTAATCAAAGTGACCCCTTATCACTATACATTTTTATATTATATGCTGATGTTTTTTATGCTATGCTGACATAGTCTCAAAATGAGAGGCGTATTCATGGTTTGCAGTTGGCATCGATTATTTCGTTGCTCTCACACTTTTTTTTTTGTTGATGATAACCTTATATTTATGAAGCTAATGAATTATCTCATATTCTTATAAATATAAACCCAAATCAGTCTAATTAGTCAACCCTGCAAAATGTTCCACCTTGATTGCTTCTTCGGTAAAAAGAAGACAATAATTTAAAACTGTAATGGGATTTTTTAGTTTAGAGGAAACTGGTAATTATATAAGACTTCCTTTGTTGTCCCAAGTATGGATACCAGGGGGCGCAATGGAGAAAATTTTATCACTTTAAAAACAACAATTTTAATCAAGTTTAAACTTTTAAAAACCTTTTTCATTTAAATAAAGAGTTTGAGTAAATAAACAAACTTCAATCTCCAATTTACAAATTAAAAGATAGAGTAATAATCAAATAAATAAAAAGAGAGATAGGGAAAGAGATGCTCAATCAATTTTATAGTGGTTCGGAGTTACGTCCTCTAATGTACACTCTCTCAATCAATCCCATTAAGGTTTAACTAGTTCAATCGAAGTTTCACCGCTTCTAGTTCTTCAGGATTTCACCCTCTTTTACAATCTGGAGCAAACAACTCCAAGTTTGAATGTTTACAAGAGAAATTTCAAGTCACAAGACTTGATTACAATTTACTATGTTGAAAGATATATGATAGAAGCCTAGCACAAAGGTTTCTTAAACCAAAGAAATACAATGAAGAATAGGGTTTAAGAAACTAAGAAAGATTAAGCTTTTAAATCTTATGAACAATCACGAACTAATGAATAGAAATTGAATGGAATAGTTTTTCTTAGTTACTTAAAGTGTTTTTGATGTCTCTTATATATGGTAGCCTTCAAAGAGGCAAAAAAATAGCCTCCTCACATTCAAATAGTACGAATGATGTCATCTATAATGTCTCTGTCAGAGCTGGATACGGGCATCTGGGCCTTCTGGAAATGGGCATATCTGGTTGGTGAGTTTGAATTAAAGTCATTATTGGAATGGATACGGGTGTATCCAATCCTGTGCATACGGACGTATCCAAAACCCTAGATTTCCCACTCCTCTCTGGATTGGCATACGGACGTATCCAGAAATTGGATACGGTCATATCCACAAAAGGATACAAGCATATCCAACCTGTTTTGCACTATAAGAACCAACTTTATTGTTCAATGTTAGTTTAAGAATAAACAAAGTATAAGGTATATATTTAATAATCAGAAGCTCTATTCTAAATTATACAAACATGCAAAGCTCAATCAAATCGTATTTTGACAAATGCATATCTAAAAATCGAAAACTATACTAATGGTTTTAGAATCATCAAATTATGGAGGACAAAAATCTCCCCCTTTTTTATGATGACAAAACCTTAGTCTAGTTTCAAACAAAAACAAAGATATGCCAAAAACTAAACATAAGATGTTTTTCTAAAATTTGTATAAATATTTGGCATAACTCCCCCTATCTGTATGCCACTATTATTGATGAAAAAATTAGCATTAAAAAAATATTTAACAAGAAGATGGTAATGAAAAAGTTCACAAAATCTAACTCAAAGCTCAATCAATCAATCAAACCAATAACAAGAAAATTCTTATGCATCAAATTGCTTAAAAGAGCTCAAGAGGTACCTAAATATAGTCAACAACATACATATAGTTTGAAATCTTTTCTCCCTCCTTTTGTCATCAAGTAAAAAGGTGAAAAGATATAACTTAATAGATGCATAAGTAAAATCAATCAACTCATCCAAAATAGAGAATAAACAAGAAATATATTAAACAACTAAACAATGTCAAATCTCCAAAATAACATAAATCAGCCAAAAATGACTTGTAAAAGCCAATGTACCACAACAATAAAAATGTAAACAAAAGTACCAACGTGTCAAAAGATAAAAACATGAAAAATAGAGAAAGTGTTGAAAAGACATTAAAGAAATAGATTAGGCTTGAGGTGGTAGTGGTGGAGGTGGTGGTGGTTGGAAGTTCCTAATGAAGGTGCTCATCATGTCATGGAGGTCATCCTATTTCTTTTCCATAGTTGCGGCCTGATCTTTAAGAGTAGTGAAGCAACGATCGACTTGAGGACTTAAATTATGGATGGCCTGAGTGTTGTCATCGATCATGCCCATGACAGTATCTTGAAACCATAAAGCATCCCATCCATCATCATCTTTATCATCTCCAACATCACCTCCCTCAATAGTCCTCATCTCTATCTCCCCATCATCACTAGAGTCTACCTCTCCTCCTCCATGTGCTACTTTCAAAGCAACATCTCTCATTCTCTTCAATCGTAGGTGGTGCAGAGTCCTCTACAAGGATGTAGTTGCGCCTAGCATCCAACCGAGCCAAACCAACATTTCTCCAAGTTTCCAAATTCAAGTTGTCAGATTTCTTCCTTGGAACCCGAAATTGCTCACAATATTGGGCGTCAAAGGCACCAACTTTTGTTGCTATAACTGTCACCATCCATCCCCACGATATCTTCCCGGAGATCCTAGAAATGAAATGCTTCCAAGAATTTATAAAAAATATAGCTTCATTGATCTTGGTCCTATTGATAAAGAACTCAAGTAGAAAGATTTCAATCCTAGAGATTTTGCTATGGTTTTTCTTTGTAAGTAAGGCGGACACTATGATCTTATGCGCTATCCTATAAAACACGCTAGAAATTTTTGATACCTTTACATTTAACTTAACTAGAAGCTCTAAACCATTTGTTATTTGTTTCCAAATTTCCTTACTGCTCCAATTATAAGGAATACTTATCTCCCCCTCATCACCAAGAATACCGAGATATCTACCCAATTGCCTAGCTAATGTATGGTACTCATTGCCTCTAAGTTTATATCTAAACCCATAGTTGTCGTTGTTCTCATTTTCATCAAACTTTAAAGTTGCAAAGAATTCTAGGGTTAGATTTTGGTAAACCTCAGTGGAGGCCGTTGGGAATTACCAATTAAGGAAGAGGGGTTCTAAAAAATCTCTATAGTATTCCTTAACACTAAGAGTAGTCAAACTAGATAAATCCAAATGGATACTAGTATTAGGCACTCCCTTTCTTATAAGCATATCACATATTTCACCCACCTCTTGCATATCAAAAATTAAACCAAGATTGTTCAGTCGAAGACTTACCCTTCGGTTTCTTTAGGGAGGATTAGATGGTGGGGCATCCCGTTGTGTTCTAGTCCTTCGAATACTCATTCCTCTTAAAGAGCTAGCCGCATTAGGGTCACTTCTACCACACTTAGGACTACTAGATTCTCCTCTTGTTCTTGTCATAGTGGATTGTCGAGCAAAGAATTGAATGGAGGAAAGTAAAAATTGATTTTTAGGGTTTGTAGGGAATTTTAGGGGAAAATTAGAAAAAATTTAGGGTTTTGAATGATTTTAAGTGAAAAACACAAAATTGAGGAAGAAAACTTGTTGAAATCACTCAAAATTGTTGTATTTTGGCCGAATTTAAATATTTGAGAGAGAAGAAACACTTTTTCGACTTCTAGGGTTTGTGAGAAAAGAGTTTTGAGTGTTAAAAACATGTTAAAATCTCTTTTATACCCGACAGTATCGCGACTTGGAAACAGCCGTATAAAGGGTTTAAGATACAGTTGTATCCTAGTCTATAAGCAAAATGAAAATTTTAGGCATTTGGATATGGTCGTATAGACAAGGGAGGATACGGTCGTATCCAAGCTAGATTTTCTGAAAATTGAAATTTTGAGATTTTTCAAAATGATTTATGGCACACATGATATGTTTACACATAACCTCATTTATGGCCAATAAATCAATCTCTAAATGATATAAAATTTAATAGATTCATCAAATTGAATCAAATTCCTTTTTAAGTTCATTTAAAACACACATAAACATCGCAGAACACACATAAACACACCATTTCAATCGAATAATGCTTATCCATCAAAATATGAGCATTTATCTTACCAAACAAGAGGTTTAAGGTTAGATTATGCCTGAGAGGCATCAATCATGCCTAGTTTCCTCCGAATATAATAGAATGCTTCCTTATTAAGTGGTTTGGTGAAGATATCTGCAAGTTAGCATTTGGTATCAATAAACTCCAATGCAATATGACCTTTTGATGCATTATCTTTAAGGAAATGATGTCTAATGTCTATATGTTTTGTTCTAGAATGATGAATGAGTTTTTTAGATAGATTTATAGCACTTGTGTTATCACATTTAATAGGAATACAATGCAATGTCATGCCAAAATCCTCAAGTTACATTTTCATCCAAAGAAGTTGAGTGCAACAACTCGCAGTTGCCACATACTCTGCTTCTGCAGTTGATAATGCAATATAGTTTTTCTTTTTAAAAAACCATAAAACTAGCATACATCCTAAAAATTGACATGTGCCACTAGTGCTCTTCCTATCGAGCCTAAATCCACCAAAGTCTGCATCTGAATAGCCAATCAAATAAAAAGATGATCCTCTTGGGTACCACAATCTAAGGTTTGGTGTATCCACTAGGTATCTTAAGATTCGTTTGACACATCCTAGATAAGATTCCTTTGGATCGGATTGGAATCTAGCACACATGAAAACACTATGCAAAATGTCTAGTCTAGATGCAATCAAATAGAGTAAATAACCTATCATGCTCCTATATAATTTAGTGTAAATGGAGTTACCTTTGGCATCCGCATCCATCTTTACTGTTGTGCTCATAGAAGTGTTGTGTGGTCTTGCCTCATCCATATCAAATTTCTTTAGAAGCTTTTTGGCATACTTAAGTTCTCCCATCATACTCATTTCGAACTCACCTTGCATAGACTTAGCAAATTTTTGGCAAAGAAGTTCATTAGTAGCACCAAAAATTATGTCATCCATATAAATTTGAACAATTAAAATGTCTTGCCCTTGATTTTTAATGAAAATAATGGTGCCAACTTTACCTTTAACAAAACCATTTTCAATCAAAAAGTTGCTCAATCTCTCATACCAAGCTCTAGGAGCTTGTTTTAAACCATATAAAGCCTTTTTGAGTTTGAAAACATGGTTAGGAAGTTTAAAGTCTTCAAAACCCGGAGGTTGTTCAACATACACTTCCTCTTGTATAAACCATTTAAAAATGCACCTTTTACATCAATTTGAAAAGGTTTGAAAATTTTAAAACATGCAAAGGCAAGTAACATCCTAATTGCTTCTAATCTAGCTACGGGCGCATAAGTTTCATCGAAGTCAATACCTTCCTCTTGTGAAGAGCCCTTGGCCACCAAGCATGCCTTATTTCTTACCACGTTTCCAGATTCATGAAGCTTGTTTTGGAAGACCCATTTGGTGCCAATGACAAGATGATGCTTTGGCCTTGGTACTAGTGTCCACACTTAACTCCTCTCAAATTGATTGAGTTCTTCTTGCATAGTTAGCACATAATGCTCATCCTTAATAGCTTCTTCCATGCGTTTTGGCTCCACCAATGATAAGAATGCCACATATTAACACGTGTTATGAATTTGTGACCTTGTTCTAACTCCTTGGGTAAGTTCTCCTAAGACTTGTGTTCCTTCTACTTCATTCCTCACCCTTGGATGTTGAGTCTCCCTTTGTTGTGAAGTAACTTGAATCTCCATGTGTGTGTTAGATGGAACTACCACTTCATCCTTTTGGATCATTGACTCACTTGACTTAGA
>CAOJBK010371182.1:0-14025 GCA_948294925.1 Codiaeum variegatum | reverse complement strand
AATTAATTACATGAGATGTGATTAATTATTTGGTAAAGATGATTCCTACTAATTTCATATGCTAATTACTTTGACTTGTTGACTAATTATTAGTTAATTTGAGCCAATGGGGTGTTAGCACATGTTACCCATCTCCATCACTCATCTTTCTTTATGTTAGGTGATATTAAATGATGATGTGTGTGGGTATTTAAGTGGAAGTGGCTGTCATCTTTTGCCTAAGATGATAAGTTTCATATTCACTATTCATCTTCTTCTCTAATGTTTAGAGAGAGAAGCTTCATATTCACATCAAAATTTGAGAGGAAGTTTAGATTGAAGAATACTTCTTCAATATCAAACTTATTTTCAATAACCCTTGGGAAGGGAGTGTGATGGGGCATCAAGTCTAAAGTAATCCTCAAAAGTCTCAAGTTCTTAAGTAAAGAAGCAAGAACATGCATTTGGATGATTCCAATGAGAGAAGGATTCAAGCTTCTTGAAAAGAGCTAGAGAATAAGCTTTTAGGAAAATCTCAGTATGTCTCAAGCTAGAGGCTTCACATTTTCGGAGCTTAACGAAAGAGCATGAGAGGTATTTTATACATTCTAACCCTTCTTTGTTTCTATTGTGTTTTGCACAATAATTGGAAAGATCCTTAATGTTGAATATGGGTCCATGTTTGGGTTTAGTATTTTGTTAAAGAGTTTAATGAATATATAAACCCAACCATGTCAAAAGTGTTTTGGCATAGTATATATTTCATAAAAGTTTTGAAAACCAAGATCTGAGTAACATTGGATTTTTCCAAAAAAAAATTTTGCGCTGGACAATGCTGCTGTCCGGCATCATTCTGTCCAGTAGTGCTACTGGACTGTGCTGCTGGAGTTTCTATCCAGTAGCTTTCTGTCCAGCAGAATTATTGGACAGAGCTACTGGAACTACTATCCAGCAATGCTGCTTGACGGTGCTGGAATTTTTTTTCCGGCTTCCGCTACGCGACTCCGTATTCGTCCTTCATTTTCGACTCTGTTTTCGATAAATATGACCCTCCGGCTATGTTTTTTGGATACCTTTTTTAGATCTTTTGACACTCTTTTTTAAACACTCTTAGACTTATCAATTCAACTCTAGATGCTCCCAACACTCTCTAGACACAACAATTTACACTAAACCGATCCAAAAACACTAGAGACATTCAACTCTCACCAAAGATGTTCACATTCTGATTAGTAACCGGTTCAGTTTTTAACAGTCTAATTCAGATAGTCACTTTGTAGTCCACTCCAAACATAATAGAGACATGGTCTAAGTTTATCAAGCCTTTAGAAAAGCCATTCTCTAAATCTCATAAGCCAAAGGTAAATACAATATAGTATGCTATAATTCCTTTTAGTTCTAAATTAAGCCCTAAAACTGATATGGCATTTTCATTATCAAATTTTTTTTTCAGAAATAATTTAAACTGAAGCCCTAAAATGAACTTAGGCAAAATCACAAGTACCAAAATCATTTTTCATAAATTGAATGTTAAACGGATTAATGACCTACTATGTTAATCATTTTTATTAAATTAAAAATGGATTAGCTTCTGAACTAACCAAACCACCACCCACTTTTTTTTTTCAGAACAGCCCCACTCTTCGCGAGAAGGGACAATGGTGTGGGGTTTGATTCCGTTTCAACAAGATATGCTGGTAAGCCTCCTAATGGCTTCAACTCCAAAGTATGTTTTCTTTTACCTTTTTTTATGTTCTATTTTTGTGTTATTGTAATTGTTTATGTCATTATTATTGTATTTGGATTTTGTATTAGTTTTGGGGAATGTGTGCCTTTCTCAGATCAATTCAAACTAGAGAAAGGATCCCCTAAGTTGTTTCTATTTTTCATGTAATAGTTTATTTAGTTGTTTCGCTTTATGTTGTTGTTGGGGGTTTATACCTTCCCTAGAACTCATCGGGTTAGAGAAAGGACCCCTGTCATTTTTTATGCTTTTATCTCTTTCTTTACATATCTGTCATGCATACTATATCCTGCCCATGCATCATTATTTGCCATGTTCAACTGTACATGCATCACATGGTATGCCATGTATACATGAAAACATGTTTTTAACCAAAACTGTACACCTTCCTAAGCCAAATATGTTTAGAATAGGAAAAGCTCTTTTTCTAAATGTTTTTATTGAATCCTAAATACCTAAATCCAACTATGGTTTACGGGCCAGCCTTTTCTAAAACTGGGTGAATAATAAGATTTTCCTAAAAATGGAGTTTATCAAATTAGTTTCTTAATCACTTAAGAAAAAATCATTTTCTTAAAGATTAGGTGGCAACTCTAAAACACATCACACATGCATACCAATGAACACATATGGAGTGTACAAATGTGGGACCTGACCATAACCGCAATGTTATGCACAATCTGACCACTCATGGTCGGTTTCCTCAAACCATAAACTTGAAGGAGCATTGGGAAATCTCGTGGGCTTTAAATAGGGCCTCACAGCTGGCGACTCCACTGGGGACATCTAGAAACTAACACAAAACTAAGTGGATTATTTTTTGATAAAAACATTTTTTGGCTTAAGATTATATGGAAGTAGGTTTTTCATGCATCACTTCATATGTTCCTTTAGCATAAGACAATCCAGATAAAGAGTAACATCAAGTGAGCTTCCCTCCATGGGACTGTTTTGCTGATAGTGAAATCATCCAACTCCAAAGCATACCATCTAATCTTTTTCGGTTGGGATAACGAGGTAACAAGTACCATCGGACCATGCGAACCTCTTTAGTTCACATATGGTTAGGTATATCGCACCTTTAGTTTCTAGGGGAACTTCTAAGCCACCTAACCTTTATGTAATGATTAGAGTTGACCTCCCATGTACCCTAAAAAACTCTAATTATGACTATCATCATGAAACCTTTTTCATTCATGCATCACGACATCCCAAAAATCTGAAATTGGACAAAGTGACCTGTTCCAGACCAAGTTCCCTAAAATATACTTACCCTTTTTCATACTCGCTTGCCTGCTATAAGCCTTACCTCTTTCAAATAAAACTGATACCTCATCTTTTCTTTTTCCAAATGTTAACATGTCCAACACTGGAGAAAACAACATTTGCAACTCTGCTGCTGATGCCACTAGCTCTGCTCCCCCTCTACCTACTTCACCAGCTCCTTCTACTGCCATTGCTGGGTGCTTGCAGAGATAATATGAAGGCGAGATGAGGCCCTAAAAACTCAATAAGAGACTCTGACTGTAATGATGCACTCTTAAGAGTAGACCATTATGGGCAAAGTCCAAGCCATGCTGACCTAGATTGGAGTTCAGTCTATCAACCATGCCTTTACTTATGGGAAAGAACCTTAAACTGATGAGGTAATTGTCATGACTCCCCAAGCTTAACATGGAGCCATTACCCAGACTGCCCCTACTGTGGATCCTTTCCCAAAGGGGGCTCAATATGACCCATTTGTGAAAGACATGATGGAAAAATATGAAGACACACTGAAGACCCTAAATTCTCTCAAGAAGAAGGAAAATGTCATTGATGTGAATGCACTAAGTCCTTTTCCAAATGCCAGACTTCCTCCTAAGTTCCAAATGCCACATTTTTAGAAGTTTGATGGCACTTCCTACCCCAACACCCACCTGAGAATTTATGATGGGACACTTCACCCCATGGGCATTGAAGGTAAGCTCCTTGCTTAGCTCTTCCAACAGTCATTAATTGGCACAGTTCTGAGTTAGTTTATTCAATTAGAAGACTCTAAAAAACTGACCTAGGAGTCCATTTGTAATGAATTTGTAAAGCAATATTATAAATAAGAGATTGATATTAGGAAAAGAGACTTAGAAATAACCAAACAATTGCCCAAAGAAACATTTTCTACTTTCATAGCTAGATAGAGGAAGAAAGCCTCAATCTGAACAAATTAACATCAGTGTCAAAAATTTGTTGCCTGTGTATTGAGGCAACTTAATGACACAATACCTCCCTAAATTCAAAGCATTGGTAAATGTTGGCACTCACCTCGAAGATGGTCTTGAATCTGGCCTCCTCAAGGATAAAAACTAGACCTCATCCTCTCATTAGAAAAAGACCAATAGTACTTAAAAGGAAGGTGGGTTTAAAGTAATCTCTTCCCATAAACCTATCCAAATCAAATGAAGGGAATTTTCTAATCTGAGGGAATTAACACTGAGCTATCTCTTAAAGTAATTCTTAGAAAAGGGTGCATTCCAACATTTGGAACCTAAACCCATTCCCAATCCACTACTAAAGGCCTTCAATATGTCTGAAAGGTGTGACTACCATTAAGGGTCGAGGCACAAAACTGATGATTGCAAGGCCCTAAGGCACAACATCCAAGATCTAATTGATGTTGATGATATCCTATTGCCAACTACACACATTGGCCTAAATACCCTACTTGAACATGATGTCAATGCAATATTAGTTGAGTTTGATAAGGGGGATTAAACACACCTTATCACTGATGTCATTCCTTTAAGTAATTTCCATTGCACTATAGAGGACCTACCTTACTTATGAAAGTCTTTCTCCCTGAATTACTCTCTTCCGATTGGCCAACCTTCCTTAGGGAGGTCAATCCCTGATGATTATTGTTGTGTCATCCTTAACTTGAGAAACTTAGGAAGTGAAATAGATAACACATGCACCTATTTCTCCTCCATCTGTAAGCCGACCTATGACTCAGAATAAAAGGACTCCTGAACCTGAAGAGGATCCCATACTCAAACAATTAAAGAAGACCTAGGCTAATATTTCTATCTGAAGCATGCTCATGTCATCTTACCCTCACAACCAAGCTCTTTGTAAGGCATCAAGCCAGTGTCAAACATCACCTAACATATCTCTAGAGACTCTAGTTGCATCCATTACCAACTTTATAAAGGAGGCATCGATCTATTTCTCTGACAATGAAATCCCATTTAGGGGATTATACAATGAAGCTCTTTACATTACATTCATTACAAGGGAGAAAATTATTCTAATGACTTTGGTCGATAATGGGTCTACACTCAATATCTTCCCGCTAAAGGTCGCAAGCTGTTTGGGGTTATGCACTACTTATTTCACTCCTTCTAACTAGATTGTATGGGCTTATGACAACTCAAAAAGAGAAGTTCTTAGGGTGGTAACTCTGACAGTCACTATGGGCCCAACTAACTTTAAAGTACCATTTCAAGTCATTGATGTGCCCTCATGCTTTAATCTACTTTTGGGGAGACCTTGGTTCCATTAGGCTAAGGTTGTTCCATCAACCTTACATCTACGGGTTAAGTTCCCACTGAATAATGGAATTGTAACTATCAAGGCTGATACATTTGGAAAATCTGAAGTCCTGGACATGGTTCCTATCTTGGAGATTCAACATGAGATGTCGGTATATCCTTTATCTAGTTTCTCATTTATGCAATTCATTAAGACTGCTGATAATCTGAAGGAAACAATCTCTTTGGTCTTCGATCCATACTGTAACCTTATGATCGGGAACATTCTCAAGTACATGGCCTATTTTCCTAGCATGGGTTTAGGTAAAAATCAACAAGGGATGATGTCTTTTGATGAGTACCCATATTTTGTCAGGGGGGTGAAGCTGACTATCCCTTGAGGCCATATTTCAGAACCTTGAAGGATACTTTGTCAAACAGGAAGAGATAGTTCCTTACTATGCTTTTCTTGAACCATGGATTTGCCCTGTGATTGGCATTAGAATTCCCAACTTTGAGTTGTTCTCTGATGTGAAGTTGACTACTGAAGATTGCCAACCCATATATTTTTGGGTAATGAATTTGAAGATAATATAGAAGCTAACTGCTTTGGTAATATAACTATCCTGACCAACAAGGAGGAAAAAGTTTACTTCTCCGCCTAATTAAGCCTACTACTGGGAAGCTCAAAAATTGGCATTTTGAAAAAAGCCCTACTGAAGCTACTTAGTCTAAATTAGGAATTGAATATGAGTCTAGTATTAAGTCTTCTTCTTCTTCTTACTATGATTCTAAAACATATGTAATAGGTCCATTGGGTTATTTTGTATGAAAAATTACCTAAATTTCATTTACATTTAGGTATATTTTTGCCCGTAAATTGAATTTGATGAGTTTGTTAAGTGTATTTTAGAGAAATTTAGGAAATAAGGAGTAATTTGATCAGTAAACGATGTTCCTGAACAAATTGAAGACATGGTGAAGAAAATTTGAGAAAGTCTACCTACACAGGCCAAGCACAGGCCATGCATTTTAGGCCTTCAAGCCGTGTCGATCTTTGTGAAAAATCAAACTTGGAATTTAGAAATTGTAGCTATGGCATGGGTCGTGCATACACCGTACAAGTCTCTATATGAAAGTGTTTCTTTAAGCTCAAAATACATGGGGCAGAACATGAAAACGCACAGGCCATACACAAAACGCATAATATGTGTACTATTTTAGGCCAAGCCGTAGGGAGTTTTTCAGTGAGAAAGTTGGTTTACAAGTCAAATTCTGAATTGTAATTCAAGTCAAATTCATATTGAGATTTCCAACTTCCAAATGACTTGTTTTTCTATTTAAGCAAGCTTATTGAAGGATCAAAGAGACATAACACTCCACCATCAATAGATCATCCTTACCATCAACCTTCATCAAAAGTTGAGAGAATTAGTTTAGAATTTTTCTATTTCATTATGTTTTAGTTTTTCTTCATTATTTTCTTAGTTCTTCATCAATTTAGCTCTTGTTAAAGATTGAAGTTGAAGTTCTCCAAGGAGATTGGGATTTTTCTACTATTAAGTGGGTTTACTCTTAACTTCAATTTCTTTAATTCTGGGTTTTCTTTGCATTAAGGATATTAAGCATGATTTCTCTTAGAATTATTGTGAATTTGTTGAGTTCTAAATAAATCATGAACTAAATTTATTTTTGTCAAGATATTGAAGCATGAAATAGTCTTGATATGATTAATTGCTATTGAGTTTATTATTAGGTTTAACCTTTTCTTGATTTTTGAATTAACGATTATAAACAAATTGATTGATCAATAATTAGTTTAATTAGGGTTTGGATGATGGAGCGAGAGTGGAAGTCTAAATCTAAAACTATTCAATTAAGACTTCATATCATTGCATACTCATTAATTGTTTTCTTTTAAATTTACTTATTTAATTTACTTCTTAAAATCAAATCAAAATCTTCTTTTACTTTTTCTTGCACTTCAAGAAATAAATTAATCAAGCTTAGTAAAACTAAAGTTCAAAAGATCCTTAGAATATGACTTTGGGTCCTCATCCTATATTACGATAGCCTGTATACTTGTGATCACTATTTGTTAATATGTTTTGAGGTGAACAAGTTTTTGACGCCATTACTGGGGATCTCTTTTAAACAAAACTAAAATTTGTTGAGCATTATTACTTTATTTCTTTCTTTAATTTTTAGTTTACTACTTTTCTTTTGTTTTATTTTCTAAATTTTATGAACGAGAGAAGATCTCTTGAAGGAGAGCATGTCCCTTTTGTTGATAATGTGCATAGGATAGGATTGGGAAATAGAGACAACATGGATGACCCACTAGCAATTGAGGATCCACTTGTAGATTCGCAAAACCAAGGAAATGGGAATAAAGTTGATCCAGCTAGAATCATGGCTGAGGAGAGGAGACTAATGAAAGAGTTTGCTAAGCCGGTAATTGGTACGACTACTTATTGTATCCGCCTCGATAGGGCAATAAGGAAGTATGATCTAAAATATATTCATTATAAGATGTTGCCGTCATTTCATGCTATGGCTAATGAGGACCCTCTCAATTTTATAAGGGATTTCTATTCAATAATTCAAACCTTTCCTCTTCAAGTTCTGAAGGAGGATCAATTAAGAATGAGGTATTTCCCTTATACTTTGAAAAACACTGCTAAGACTTGTTTGACGACTTTGCCTCTGATTCTTTGACTACGTGGGAAGAAGTATACACTAAATTCATGCAGAAATTTTACTTTCACCAAAAGATAGTTGACTTGTGTACAGAAATCATAACTTTTACTCAGATGGAGGAAGAGCCCATCTATGAGGTATGAGAACATTTTAAGATGCTACAAATTCAATGTCCACATCATCACTATTCTTCACAATTACTAAATTAATTTTTCTATGATGGAATAACTTATCACAACCATGGGATAATTGATAATGTAGTCGGAGGTTCCATGAGTGAGGTTACCCCTGATGAGGCATATAGATTGTTTGAAACACTTGGAACAAATTCCCAATAAAAAAGTGTGAGAAGTAGATGAGCTGCTATACACGAGGTCTCATATGGTAAAGATATGATTTCATAAATTACTGAATTAACTTGCCAAGTTGAGATGCTGAAAAGGCAAGGTACATCGATTCATGTTCAAGAAATTTGTGAGGTTTGTGGATTACAAGGACATAAGGCTAGTGTTTGTCCTTCCAGTTTTGATTCTATACCTAACGAGCTTGAAGAAGCTTAAGTGCTTAATGGATTCTAGCCAAGGACTCAAAATAATCCGTATTCAAATACATATAATCCCAGTTGGAGAAGTCACCCTAATTTTAGGTGGAGGAATAATAATACTCAAGTTCCTCAAATCTTGCAAAGGAGGCCTTACCAAGGAGAAAATTCAAGATCTCAACAACCTAGAAAATTGAGTTTAGAGGAAACCTTGAACAAATTTATTGAGGTACTCAAAACCAAGAAATAAATAACCGAAGGTTTGATTATATGGAAGCTTCAATGAGGAAAGTTGAGACCCAAATAGGTCAAATTGCCACACAAATGCATAATAAGCAATAAGGGAAGCTTCCAAGTCAACCCAAACAAGCTAAGGCCATCAACATCCTTAGAAGTGGTAAAGTTGTTGATAATAAGATTAGGGAGAAGGAGCTTAATTAAGAGCATATTGAGGTTCTCAAGGAAAAAAAAGAGCTTATGGAGAACCCAACTCCTCCATAACTTCATAAGGTGGCTGATCCTTACTGGCCACTTATTCCCTTTCTCGAAAGGCTCAAAGGAGGAAAGAATGACAAAAAATTTGAGGATTTATTCAAGATGCTGTCAAAGGTAGGTATAAATCTCCGCTTACTTGATATTGCTCAAAAAATTCCAACTTATGTAATTTTTTCAAAGAAATTAATTCAAAAAAATGTAAGCTGGAATTCAAGGAAAAGGTAATTGTTTCTGAGGCAACAAGTGTTGTTTTACAACATAATTTACCTCTAAAAGCAAAAGATCCTGGAAGTTTTGTGATTAAAATTGAAATGGGTAATGGATAAGAGGCAAAAGGTATGCCTATAAATTTGATGCCTTATTTCTCTAATTAAATTTGGGTGAGTTAAAACCAACAAAGATGTGCTTGTAATTAGCAAATAGAACATTAAGATTTCCTAAGGGAATTATTGAAGATGTGCTAGTTCAAGTTAAAGGTTTAATTATGCCTATTGATTTTGTTGTGCTTGAGATGGGTGATGGGTTGACTAATAGGTCGAAATTGCATATTTTATTGGGTAGACCTTTTATGGAAACCACTAACACAATTATTGATGTTAAACATGGAAAATTAATGATGTCTATTTTGGGGTGCACTTTTATGTTTTCCATATTTAACAATTGCACACACTATGGCACAATTCACATGGAAAATTCACCCATTGATGAGTGTTGCTTTATTGATTGTGTTGATAATTCTATAAATGATATTATTGAGCAACACATTTTTTATGATGAGCTTGAGTTAGCACTTACAATTGATGAAGGAATAGAGCCCATTGTTCTTGAAATTGTAAGCTATCTTGATAATTTAAATAAAGCTGAAATTGTTGATGATGGCATGATAGAAACTTTAGATTTTGCATTGCATAATGAGGATGAGAAGGATTCTTCTCAAAATTTAGAGCTTAAAGAGCTCCCTACACATCTAAAGTATGTTTTTCTTAGTGAGGGAAAATCTTTTCCTATCATAATATCATCAAAATTGATTAAGAAAGAGGAAGAGAAAGTAGTTTCTGAACTTAAGAGACTAAAACAGACCATAGGTTGGGGTTTGAGTCACATTAAAGGCATAAGTCCTTTCACATGCATACATAGAATAAATTTAGAGGAAGTGGCTAAGACTAGAAGGGACATGCAACATAGGTTGAACCCAACTATAAGTGAGGTTATTAAGTAAGAAGTCCTTAAATTGCTAAAAGAAGGGGTAATTTATCCCATTGCTGATAGTGAGTGGGTAAGTCCAGTCCATGTGGTTCCCAAAAGGACAGGAATAACCATTATAAAAAGTAAAAGAATAAGTTAGTACCCACTAAAATAATAACAAGGTGGTGCATGTGTATTGACTACAAAAAATTAAATAATTCCACCAAAAAGGATCACTTTCCTTTACCGTTCATCAACCAAGTTTTAGACAAGCTAGCTGGCCATACATAGTATTATTTTCTTGATGAACTTTCAGGTTATTATCAAGTTGCTATTGCACTAAAAGATCAAGCCAAGATTACTTTTACGTGTCCTTTTGGCATGTTTACTTTTCGACGTATGCCGTTTGGTCTTTGCAATGCACCGGAAACTTTCCAAAGATGCATGATGTCAGTATTTTCAGACATGATTGATGACTACATAGAGGTATTTATGGATGACTTTTCTATTTTTGGTGATTCTTTTGATGATTGCTTGAATAAATTAGTTTCTATTTTGGAAAGATGTATTGAATGCAATCTTACATTAAGTTGGGAGAAAAGTCACTTTATGGTTGATCATGGTATTGTTTTGGGTCACATAATCTCTTATAAAGGTATAGAAGTTGATAAAGCTAAAATTTATTTAATTACAAACTTACCCCCTCCTACATCTATAAAAGGGGTATGGAATTTTTTAGGTCATGTCGATTTTTGTAGAAGGTTCATACAAGACTTTTCCAAAATAAGTCAACCTTTGAGTAGATTATTAGGAAAATATGTACCTTTTGAATTTGATGATAAATGCATGACGGCTTTCCATACCTTAAAAGAGATATTAACTGCTGCACCTATTATGGTCACCCCTGATTGGTCTTTACCTTTTAGCTTCAAGAACCTCAAATTCATTCATAACGTCCAGCTAAGACAACGTTAAAGAAGTACTGAGTGGAAGGAAACCCACTAAATTCGTTAGGATGCTTTTAGATTTTGTTAGTTTTCTTTCTTTTTTATTTGTTTGTGTTTACAACCATAGTCAAAAAGAGATAATGCACGGGTATGGTTTGAATTGTGATTTTGCAGAAATTAAGGGTGATTAAAGTGCTAAAATAAGCCTAAAAAAGGATAGGAAGTAATCCACGAAAGATGGAAATTTTTCAAAAGAAAATTATAGAAACAAAGAAATACATGAGGTAAGCATAGACTATGAAATTGGTCCTTAGCCCCATGCTGAATGAAAAAATTTTCAAGTGAGTAAGTTTCTGAAACTCGCACCGGCCAAAATGCCTCAGGCACTTGCAATACGGTCCCTCATGCAAGTTATCGTCTACGAAGGAAGTTTGAATAAAAGAAACAAAAATTGGCACGGGCCAACATACTTCCCTTTCTCTATAAAATATACCCCATGTGAGTTTTTATCTAAAAACTGATGTTGGTGAAATTAATCCAGAGATTGGCACGGTCTAACGCACATCCTATGCGGATCTCTGAACAAAATTTAAACTCAGGGCACGAGCCAATTTTATAATGTATGCACCGTGAGCTTTTAATTTTTGCCTCGTATACCCCCTATTTTAAAATCGGCCCCAGTAAAGTTTTTAAGCCAAAACTTGATTTCTCACAACCTTTCACATCCCTAGTTTTTTTTCCTCCCAAAATCAAACCCGAAAATCATTCTCCAATCCCTCCAAACTCAAAATTTTCTCTCCCAAAGTTCTTTTTCTTGGATCAAAGGATTGTAAAACTTCAAATTCTTACATATTTTTACATCTCAATCACAAGTAAATGTTTATGGATTCAATTTTTATATTCTACGATTTAGAAACATGCTCTAGGATTTTGATTAAAATTTTTTGATGACTTATGGATTATTTTAGCTTATTTGATCAAACAAAATTATAATCTTTTTTTTGTATACATACATAGACCTTAGAATCATTGATTGATTGAGTATTTGATTGTTTATAAACTAGGGTTCTAATGTATGTCATGTTTCTATTGATTTAGAATATATAGTTGAAGTTTTGAGCATAATATGTGAATTGAATCAATATAATCTTCGTACTTGGATGTTTTTTAAATATAGGGAGTGCAAATATGTGAGTTCATGATTGAAATCATGAGATTGATATAATGCATGCTATGTGCTCGATGGAATGCTTAAATAAAGTCTACATCAATGATTAAGTGTTTTAATTATTGAAGTGGTACTTAATTATTACATTAAACATTGTTTTAAATAAAATTTTACATTGAACATGTGATAAGCATGAAATCTTACTTTGTGTTGCCATTGGCTCTAATTTGTGGTATATGTGTATTGGGTATTACGTTTTGTCATTGTAATTATTTTCAGATGGCTCATGATTGCAAAGGTAAAGTGATTGTAAAACCGAAAGGGAAGAAGTGATCGTGAAGGGAAGCCAACCTTCCAATACCACTTGCACCGCCTAGACCGATCATAGATGCTTTCATTGAGGGGCATGAGTACTTAAGATTCCACGATAATAAGAGCAACCAAAAGTTTCAATTATTAGCCAACAAGCCATTTCTCTCACATTGACTTGTGAATTGGGCAAGTCTAAAAGGAACTCCTTTGCATGGAGAGTTACAGCAATACACGATCTATCGGGTTGGCATAACTTCTTTAGCATCAATATGCCAGTATATAGGGAGTTAACTCTTAAATTTTATTGTACTATGAAGTACGAGGGGAGGAGGCATAGTATGGATAAGCCAATTGAGTTTATATTGAATTGGAGAACTTATGTCACCGCCCTTGAGGAGTTTTCTTAGCTTTTTGGATTGTATACATAGGAGGAGCATGACTCTCCAATTTATCAAGAGTCAATTACTTATTAGAGGTACCAAGCAAATAAGTAAGATTGAAGGAAGAAGTACACATGCGCTCATTGGAGATTTGTGGCGAGCCATGAGAAAGCGACGACTTATAAAGACTTCCACATGTAAGTGATGCACAGTCTCTTATCCTGTACCACCACAGCCTGACATGATAGTAGGGACATGTTTAGAGCGATGACTAGCTGAGTTTGAGTAGTATGAAAGAAGGTAATTTGTTGAATATTGCTTTCATTTTGCTAAAGTTTTTTATGAATCAAGCAAATAATAGGGATGGGTATCTAGTTGGTGGTGCAAATGTTTTGCACTTGGCAAGGAAACTGAATTATGATTTTAAACCACAATGAGGGTTAACTTTGGATGGAAACCTAATTTTTATAGATGTAGATAAGATTAGGCAATTTGATTCTGATTATGCAAGACCAAAGCCTCCACCACTACCTCCTTTTATGTATGATCCTACACTTGAGGTACCACTGTAGGGCGAATATGGAGTCACGCAGCGGAAGACCGGATGTTGTCCAGAATTGGACAGCACTACTATGTGAACAGTACTCAGTTCGGTTTTTTTTTTATAAAAAATTTGCCATGCCAAAACACTTTTGACATGGTTTGGTTTAGATATTCATTAAACTCTTTAACAAATAAATAAACCAAAATGGATGAGCCCATATTCAATATCAAGGATCTTTCCAATTATTGTGCAAAACACAATAGAAATAAAGAAGGGTTAGAACATATGAAATACCTCTCACCCTCCTTCGTTAAGCTCCCCAAATGTGAAGTCTCTAGCTTGAGACATACCGAGTCTATGGATTTGAAAAATCCACCTTAGGTGTGATTCCCAAAGGATGAAAAGGAAATTTCAAGTCAATGATTGGTGTGTATGAAGATGTCATAACGTTCAAAGCAAAGCTTATAGTAAAAGTGTTTTGCTATGGGAAAAGGGATTACCATCTGGTAACCTACTTTCCAAAG
>CAOJBK010371018.1:0-12117 GCA_948294925.1 Codiaeum variegatum | reverse complement strand
TTACCTACTACTTGAACGATTATTGACAAGTTCTAAATATATTAATTTGGGTTTTACCTCAATCTATAGGTAGGGATCTCATCAGTTTGGTATCAGAGACTAATTTTAAGAAAGTTTAGTTTATCTATTTTTTATTTTTTTTCCGTATTGTTTGATTCTATGCTTCTCTATTTAAAAATAATAATAATAATTATTGCCAATTTTTTTCGTTTTTATTAAAAAAGGTTAGATTCATCAAATACAAACCCTAACACCTAAATTTTCTAAATTTCAAAAAAAAAAAAAGATTATTGAAAAAAATATATATAAAAAAAATTAAATAAAATTGGTGCATAAGTTTTTTTGGACAGTCAAAATTTGTTTGATTGCGTTTTCTTTGCCATTTAAAAAAAAAATTATTTGCTTTTAAGTTAAGTTTTGTTCATTAGCTTACTTTTTTATTTTTTTTATAATTATGTGTTGATTGAAATTTTAAAGGTTTAAAATTGAGTTTTGTATTGTTTTTTACAAAGAATTTTGGGTTCAATATTGATTATTTGTATTAATTCTATAAAAACCAAGATTAAGAAAATTGCGCGGTAATAGGCAAGAGTGTGAGTTCATCTAAAGAAAATCCTAACAATTTGTGTAACACACGAGTGAACTTTAGCAATATCATTATTTGAGTGAAACATGTAAGAGAGTGATTATGAAGTTTTTTCTATTATTTGTGCTAATTCTATTTTGTAGGAATCATATCTAAAGAACACGTGGAAAATATTTATGACGTGAAAACCTATATGAAAGCCATAAACGGAACTCTTGATAAAATAAAACTTGATTGTGGAATGAAATGAGAAGATTTAACTGATAGAATTGATAAAATAAAATCTAGTCATTGATGAGAGCAAAATTCTAATCACATCCGTACTAGGAGCATGTTAGACAACTTAAATGATGATCAAGATTCTAATGGAAGTAGAGGTACACGAAATAAAGATAGTTATTTAGGTAATATCAAGATGAAAATCTCAAACTTTCAAGGTAAAAGTGATCCCGAAGTCTACCTAGAGTGAAAAAGAAAAGTTGAAAGGGTTTTTGAATGGCATAACTACTTTAAAGAGAAAAAAGTAAAGTTAATTGTTGTTGAATTTACTGATTATGTTACTATTTGGTGGGATCAATTGGTGACAAATAGACGACGCAATAAAGAGCATCCTATTGATAATTGGGATAACATGAAGGCCATCATGTGCAAGAGGTTTGTTCTTTCGTATTACTATAGAGAAATGTACAAGAAGTTTCAAAATCTAGTACAAAGATCAAAGAGCGTGGAAGAGTACTTTCAAGATATGAAGATGGCTATAATAAAGGTTAACATAGAAGAGGATCGAGAGGCAACAATGACAAGATTTTTACATGGGTTGAACAAAGATATTGCTAATATGGTTGAGTTGCACATGGCTATCAAGATTGAAAAGCAATTAAAGGCTAAAGTGAGAAAATATACTTCTACCTCATCTAGTTCAAATTGGAAATCAATTTGGAAAGGTAATGATAAAACCTTTAACAAACCCAAGAAAGGTAACAAAACTAGTAAGAAATGAGTGAATATCAAGCCAAAGCCTAAGGGAGATGAGAAACAACCCAACAAGATTCAATGCTTCAAGTGTTTGGGTTACGGACATATCTCTTCTCAATGTCCAAACATGAGAGTTATGATCATTAAGGGATAAGGATGATAATCATGAAAGTGATGACGACATGCCATCTCTTGAAGATGCAAGCGAAGATGAATCTGTGCAAGAGCCACTTCAAGGTGAGTTATTTGTGACCATTCGCTCTTTAAATATGCAAAGTACTATTGAAGAAATTTAAAAGAAAAATATTTTTCATACTAGATGTAATATACAAAATAAATTTTTTAGTATGATCATAAATAGTGGTAATTGTACTAATGTTGTTAACATTATGTTGATTGATAAGTTGAAAATACCTATCAATAAACACTCTAAACCATATACTTTGCAATGACTCAATAATTATGGAGGCATTAAGGTGAATAAGCAAGCTAATATTGCATTATCTATTGGCAAGTATGTTGATGAAGTTTTATATAATGTAATACCAATGCAAGCTAGTCACATACTTTTAAGGCAATCATGAGAATATGATATAAGAGCTATGCATGATAGATTTTCTAATATATGTTCTTTTGTAATGAATGACAAACCTATTACTCTTGCACTTTTGAGCCCTAAAAAAGTGTTTGAGAACCAAAAAGTCCTTCAACAAAGAATTGAAACTTATGAAAAAGAAAAAAGAGAGCGTAAGAGTGTGCATGAAAAAGAAAAGGCACACAAGCAAAATGTGAGAAAAATAATGAGGGGTGTGAGAAAAGAGAGGAAAAAGGAAAGAATGAAGAGATGCCTAAAAAAATTGAGTGATGCGCATACAAAAGAAGAGTTGAGTAAAAGAGAGAAAAATATTAGTTTTTATGCAAAAAAAAAAGATGTAAGAAAAACATTGATGATGAACAAAAATATATTTGTACTTTATTCAAAGAAAATCTATTTTAGTACTAATGACCGTAATTCATCTTTGCTTAGTGGTCTTGTGTCTCTCTTACAGGAATTTGAAGATTTGTTTCCTAATAAGATCCCAAGTGGATTACCACCCATTAGAGGAATTGAACATCAAATTGACTTCATACCTGGTTCTATCATTCCAAATAAACCTGCATATCGAAATAATTTCAAGGAAACAAAAAAATTGCAAAAACAAGTTGAAAAGCTCATGAGTAAAGATTACATTAGATAAAGCATGAGTCCATGTGCCGTTTCTGTCTTACTTGTGCCTAAGAAAAATGAAACTTGAAAAATGTGTGTTAATTGTCACGCCATCAATAAAATCACTGTAAAGTATCGTCACCATATTCCTAGATTAGATGATATACTTGATAAATTGTACGATGCTATTATTTTCTCTAAAATTGATTTGAAATCTGATTATCATCAAATTCACATGAAAGAAAGTGACGAATGAAAAACTACGTTTAAAACAAAATATGGTTTATAAGAATAGTTAATTATGCCTTTTGAATTAATTAATGCACCTAGTATTTTTATGAGATTAATGAATCATGTTTTGAGCAAATTTATTGGTAAATTTGTGGTTGTTTATTTTGATGATATACTCATTTATAGCAAGTCTTACGATGAACATTTGAATCATGTGCAATTTGTTTTAGAGACATTGAGAAAGGAAAGTTTGTATGCTAACCTCAAAAAATGTGATTTTTACACAAATAAGCTTTTTTTTTAAAGTTTTGTTGTTAATGCAAAAGGAATTGAGATAAATGAATAAAAGGTCAAGACAATTAAAGAATGGCCAACGCCAAAAAGTGTAAGTGATGTGCGAAGTTTTCATGGCCTTGCAAGCTTTTATCGGCGATTTGTAAAGGACTTTAGTATAATAGCCACGTCTTTGACCGAGATGATAAAGAAAAGTGACTTTTAAATTGGGTGATGCACAAGAAAGAACATTTAACATACTCAATGATAAGTTGATTTCTTTCCCTAATTTAACTTTGCCTAAAATTTTTGAAATTGAATGTGATGCTTCTGGTATAGGCATGGAAGTCGTTCTCATGCAAGATGGTAAGCCCATAACTTATTTTAGTGAAATATTGAATGATGTAAATTTGAAATATCCTACTTATGATTAGGAGATTTATGAATTAGTTAGAGCTTCGGAAACATGGCAAGACTATTTATGGTCTAAGGAATTTGTGATTCATATTGATTATCAATCTTTGAAATATTTGAAATGTCAAAATAAGTTGAATAAAAGCCACGCAAAGTAGAGTGAATTCATTGAGTTTTTTCGTATGTCATCAAGTACAAACAAAATGAGGACAATGTTGTTGCAGATGTATTATCTCGAATGTATGTTTTACTTGCTACTTTAGATGCTAAATTGCTTGGTTTTGAATATATGAAAGATTTATATTCAATGATTATGATTTTGGCAATGTGTACCAAGCATGTGAAAATGTAGCATTTGATAAGTTTTATAGACATGATGGATTTTTGTTTAAGAAAAATCGTTTATGTATTCCATTTTGTTCTATGCGTGAATTGCTTGTGCGTGAAGCTCATGAAGGGGGTCTAATGGGGCATTTTGATATTACTAAGACTTTAGATGTTTTGTATAATCACTTTTATTGGCTTAATATGAAAAGGGATGTTATCTGTATTTGTGACAAGTGTATTGTTTGCAAACAAACTAAATCTAAGTCTAAGCCACATGGTTTGTATATGCCTTTACCTGTGCCTAGTTCACCTTGGATTGATATTTTAATGGATTTTGTTCTTGATTTGCCTAGAACTAGGTTTGGTCATGATTTTATACAAGTTGTTGTTGATAGATTTTCTAAAATGGCACATTTTATTGCATTAAATTTTCTAAAATGGCACATTTTATTGCATGTAGTAAAACTGATGATGCACAACATATTGCAATTTTGTTCTTTAAGGAAATTGTGCTTTTGCATAGTATGCCTAAAACTATAACTAGTGATAGAGATGCTAAGTTCTTAAGCTACTTTTGGAAGACTTTAAGGAGTAAATTGGGGACTAAACCTTTGTTATCAACAACTTGTCATCCTTAAATTGATGGTTAAACTGAAGTTGTGAATAGGACTTTATCACAATTGCTTAGAACAATGGTTAGGCGCAATTTGAAATCGTGGGAAGATTTTTTGCCACATATTGAATTTGCTTATAATTGTAGTGTGCATTCTTCTACTAATTTTTGTCCTTTTGAAATTGTTTATTGTTTTATTCTATTAAATTTTTGAGATTTGATTCTTTTACCTATGAGTGAACAAGTTAATCTAAATGGTAAGAAGAATGTTGAATTTGTGAATAATTTGCATGACAAAGTGCGAGCTAATCTTGAGCGCAAGAATGAAAAATATGCAAAATAACATAATAAAGGACGCATAAAGGTTGTGTTTAAGCCTGGTGATTGAGTTTGGGTTCATAAGCGTAAAGAACGATTTCCAACTCAAACGCATTCCAAACTTTTGCCAAGAGGGGATGATCCATTTCAAGTTCTTGAACGCATCCATGACAACGCCTACAAGCTTGATCTACCTGATGAGTATAATGTTAGTGCTACTTTTAATGTTATTGATTTGTGTCCTTTTAATTGATGAAGGTGTAGATTCGAGGACGAATCGTCTTGAGGAAGGAGGAAATGATGCAACTAAGGAACCCTCAAAGCAAGTTCGCAAACTTATTGATCCTTTTCCATTACATTATGAGGGATCAAAAGTAAAAAAGTTCAAGTAAACTTTGAATTTATTCATAATGCATGTGATAAACACATATGTAAATTCAAACAATAGTAATCATAATCTTGATGAAAAACTTAAGTTAGTAAGCTTAATTGCTTATGTGGAAGCTATTTAATTTACTATTTGGAGTCAATAAAGGAAGATTCAAGAGTGTTCTAGAAAAGTCCAAGAAATTATAGAATTTTTTAAAAGTCAAAGTCAGCAGTCAAATGGTCAATCTCCTTCCAAAACAAAAAATACTACATAAACTTCTCATAATTGGAAAATGAGTATTTTTCTAAATTGGAAAAAGAATTATTTTTCCAAATTGGTGGAGGATTTGACTTTTCCAAAATTTTTTCATTTAGTTAATTTATTTTAAAATAGGAATAATTATATTTATTGTTTTCCAAGCTAAGGTTTTAATTTCTATTTTAGAGTAGATTTCCATTTTCTATTACTTATCATAATTGAAGAGTGATTTATTTCTATAAATATTCTAATTCAACCCTAACTTTTTAGTTATTGTCTAATTATAAACTTTTATTAAATAAAGTGAGAATTATTTTTTTTACTTTATTCTTTGTGAACTTTAGAAATTGTTTGTATTGTTTTCAAAATTCTACCTAGTCAAATCAATTACAAAATTTATTATTAAACTTTTAAAATTATGAAAGATACATCTTTTTATAGTTAAGGATCTTGTTTCATTTATAAACAAGGATTTTAACTCCATCAATTAACTTACCTACCAATTGAATGATCCTTAACAAGTTCTAAACATATTGAATTTGATTCTATCTCAATCTATAAGTAGGGATCACATCAATATTGACTAAAACTATTAGCTAAAACCACTGTTCAACAAATACATGAAGATAGAGAAAAGCTCCATACATCATTTAAAGGACAATAGATGAGAGTAATGTAGTAGCACACTCACCAGAATACACCAGACTGTGAATATTATCCTTGCTGAAACGTTTGAAGACATTGCTTTTTATCTCAGCAAAGTTATTGGATACCAACAAAGCCAGCAAGGCATTATTATGAGCAACAATACAAGTTGATAGAGTGATTGCCTGAGCTAATAAAATGAAAGAATGAAGAAGTAAGGGTAGTCAAGGAAACAATTGGTGAGAGAATATAGTAATAACAGTGATACACAATGAAAAATCAATAAGGGTAGTCAAGGAAACAATTGGTGAGAGAATATAGTAATAACAGTGATACACAATGAAAAATCAATTCCAGATTCAGGATATTAGAAAAAGCCATAGCTAAAGCCTGATCAGATATAAATCTCCAAATCCAGAATCTCGAGTTTTCTTCTGAACAACTAGCAAGCCCCTCCGCAGAATTAAATAGAGTCTGCAACACATCTCCACCAAAACTTTGGCATAGTTTATCAAATATCTGCATCATTATACAAATCAGTTTGTATAAATTTCAGGCAGAAAATAAAAATTGACATATCCAACAACTGTAATTTAGAGTAACAGAGAGGATGTAATGGCCGCTGAAACCTTCAATGCCAAGTTACATAGCATCTTCACACAAACAGACTAGGATATATATATATCAGACGAGGATATACAATATAAAAATGTCCTGATTTGATGGAAAGAATATGAAGGCCATATGAAACCAACATAAATGTCACCAAACAACCAGTTCCATGCTTCTAAATTTATACTAGTTCCATTATAAATTTAGAATCTTTGAAAATGCCAGACGACTCAGTGCATGTGCATGTGCATGTGCATGTGTGTGGTGATTTGGATAGTAATCAACTGATAAAGCTGATTTGCACTGGCAATTCAAGGAAGCACTAGCCTTGGGGGCTACAAAATCTATCTGCCTTAAGCTATAGATTACTTCAAAACAGGTGAACTGAGACAATGAAACTTCTAATGATTCTCTGATTAGCTAAGTTTATAGCTCACCTCTAAAACATTGTAAACAACATAGAGCTTTATTGTTCCTTGACCACGAATCATGTGATATATTAAGCTGATATCTGAGGTAACAAAATTTAAGAAGTAAAAAAGATAATTAGTGCTTTTCAACCAACTCCCCTAATTAAAGCATGGTATAATTCAGCCTTGGGAGTAGTATTAGTAGTAAAATTGGATACAGAAATGACAAAATATTCCCAACATTTATATTATGATATATCCTTACTGTACCTGTTCTTTCCAAAAGAGCAACACCTGAAATCAACACAAGAAAGCAGCCAACATCAGAGAGCTCTGCCGCAGAAGGCTTCTTGAACTGCCTGCCACAAGCATGGTTAGGGTACTTTGCATTATTACAAGTTACCATAAGGTTTCAATGCAAACAAATGAAAGGGCAGGGATACCGAAGGCATTTATTTGTCGTTAAGTGAAAATATTTTCCAAACTGCACACTGTCATTTATAGTCCCTTTAACTTCTAGATCCACTTCATGCAAAACTTTAATTCAGTAACTCACTCATCTCTAACCGCCTTCACCAGGACAGGTCACACTAGCTTGTACCTCAAATAATTATATGATTATTCTAATGGTCTACTTTGGAAAATATTTCCTGTGCAACTATCAACAGTATTAAAAGAGAGAGAATCCCGAGAAGACACCAAATATATCAAAAAGCTCAACCAAATACAAATACACAACTCATCACCTACACTTCGTCTTCTGGTGGGCAGAATCTAATACAATATTCCGATCACTGTTTCTTAGAGTCTGACAGAGATGTACTCACAAACCAGTTAATGTATTTTACTCCACAACCACAAATCCCCATCCAACTCATAGCCACTACCTTGATAGTCGACCATTAAGTTAGAAATTATGTATACTTGACCAAAACTTCCAACCTTTTAGTAATAGCCTATCGAGCTCCAATTTCCATTTTACCAAACGAAGAAAAATTAGCAGAGAGGTGAATCTGATTGCTTAAAAAAGAAACATAATCTAAATCTTTGAGTGAATGTAGCCCAGATTTTTCTCCACTTCTTGTACTCAAGAATTCTCAAATAATGAATAAATAATGCAAGAAGATGTCAGAAATCTCGGTTTCATTTCAGCAACCTGATACAGCCTGAAAAGCTTCTCAAATTGTAAATTTTACTCTTGTAGGAATTTTAGCACAAGATGGATATTAGCAGTATCCAGCATGGCATTATTAATGTTAAGTTGTGGAAAGCATTTTCATTTTACTGTACTAGTAGATATACCTTACTAACCTACAACACAGTACAAAAATCATTTACAGTTGAACAATCCACTCCAAGACTCAAAGAAAGCAAATGAGAAGAGTAAAATCATCCTTCAACTAAAATATTAAGAAATTATGAGACTAATCAGTCCATTATCTGCTAAATTTTATGAGATTGTGCACATCTATGGAACTATGACAAACCTTGTATTTATGAGTCTCCAAAGGGTCATCAGAATCCTTGTTGGCATGATAGTTAACAGTGATAGAAACGAATCCAAGCAAACAAAGAAGCCAACATCTATGAGCTGCAAAATTATCTTGTATTAATCAAGCATGATAATACAAGGAAACTTATCTTCACTAGCATTAACCAAAATGTCAATGCACAGATTGCCAGAAAAAAGGAAGTTGAGATTACCAGTTCACATCTCCATGGTAAGCGAAATATAGTATCATACACTCTCTCCCTTTCCTTTTCACTGCCAAGAGTTGTAGTGCTCCTCAATGAATTTCCTTTATACATTTCGTCCATAAAGTACTTCACCGGTGAAGTCTCAACTGAAAAGAGATCTGATATAAAATGTAGCACAAGACTGACAGCATGAATAAAGATGCAAACAAGTAAGGACATCTAACGTTTAATTTAAAGCATACTCAAATGTGAATCCAAGAGAGAGCGAAAGTAATTACAATTAGGATCCTCAGCCATGAGACGGTTCCAATCCAATGATTCTGCAGGTTCCAACTTGGCAGTAGGAACCACAGTTCCATTAGGTTCATTCCTCCACTGTTTCTCCGCCGAAGTCACCTCCACTCCACTCTCCTCCGTCTTTTTCTCTTCAATCCACGAAGATGATGGCATCTCCTCTCCTCCTCCTCCTCCTCCTCCTCCATTACTCACATTCCTCTGCCTCAACTCTCCGCCACTGTTATTGTAAACACTCTGACACTCCGCAACGTCCGTGACATCACTCACAGCATACACCACACTCCCTCCACCTCCAAAACTAATTAAATTGCTACTATTACTTTCCAAAAATACGTTTCCATTTTGAACAGAATTAGAATCTGTGAAACTCGTGTCGCTGATCGGATCTTCGCGAATGACGGAGTAAGATTCAATAACCGGCTTCTTTTTCTTGTGTTTCTTCTTTCTCCGATTGGATGAAACTTTGTCGATCGGATCGGAATTAGATTGGTGAATTGGAAATTCATCATGTTCGTTTAGAATCTCGAAGGAAAGCTTTCTACCAGAGGATTTCAAAGCCATGGATATGGCTATGGCTATGGCTATGGCTATGGTAAAGAGAGATTCAAATTTTGGATATTTATACGGTAAATACAGTAAAAACCAGTGGTGGTTTGTGAAGCTGAGCTGGGAGTTGATCTTCTTTACCCATTTCTCATTTCTCGATGTTTCTCTCCATTCTCTGTTTAGTTTATTTGATTTTGTTTTAATGCTCCAATGATATTACTAAAAAACTATACGATATCGTTTTGGATAAGGCATTGCCATGTGCGGTTGCTTTTTTTTTTTTTTCCTCCCAATATGGTGTTGACACTTGATTTGCAACAATAAAATGGAGTGACGAAATATTAACGAATCAAATGATGACATGTGTTAATACTTCTAAATATAGTTGATTAAAAGATAGATATATCTTTCACCCAAAAAAACGAGAGATTATATCAAACATAAGCTGATAAGCATATACTTGCAAAGAATTCAACCAATTTACATGCTTATTGTTGGCAAATTTAACTAACACATGGGCAATTTATTTTTTTAAAAAAGGGCAACATTATTTGCACTTCCAGACACATGATGAATTGAAATAGAATTAGGAATCAAATACGAAATATCTTTCCAAATCAAATTTAATTATGAATCATTTCTCTTTTGCTGCTAGATAAAAAAATATACTCAAATATGAGTTTAGATCCTCTCTATTTAATTAAAGAAACTAGAGGACCAATTATTAATTTTTAAACCTTACACCCATATTCATTAATAATCAATGGTTTACATTTCTCAATTTGCTCTTATCTCTTCCAAAGCTCATGTAAAACCGACACTACAAAAGAAATAAAATTGCTAGACTTCCAAAAAAATAATTGTAAGACCCTCAAATTTGAATCACATATCAAACAATTTGAGCAAAATTATAACAAATTATCATTTTCATTTGATGCGGCACCGACATGGTATCAATATTTGAGCAATCCTCCAATGATGATATTTCAACATCACTTGAACTTGCACTTTCTATTTCACCATTATCCAGCACAACCATAACTCTTTGGTTTGGACATTGGAAAGCAATATGACTTGAACCCAACCATTTGAAAACATCGAATATCATGAGAATGAGTTAGAAATTCATATTTACCTTTATCTTTCTCTTTTGCATCCACGTTTACCTCTCATTTACTTACTTTAGTTCTAGGCTTGGAATATCCTTTATCATCCTTCTTCCAATTAGATTTCCATGTTTTGGATGTATTTGAAGAAGATGAACCTCTATAATTGCTTCCCTTATACTTCAATTGCTTTTTCAACCTTGACAGCCATATGAAACATCTCCTCAAGTTCCAAAAAATGATGTAATTCAATAACATTAGCAATCTCTCAATTCAGCCCATGTAAGAACCTAACCATAGTAGATTCTTCATCCTCATTAACATTGACTTTAATAATAGTGAAGGGCGAATACGGAGTTGTGCAGCGGAAGTCGGAAACGAAATTCCAGCACTGTCCAGTAACACTGCTAGACAGAGCGCTGCTGAACAGCAGCTCCAGTAGTTTTGTCTAGCAGCTCTGCTGCACAGAATGCTGCTGGACAGCAGCTCCAGCAACACTGTCTAGCAGCACTGCTGGACAGCAGCGCAGTCTAGCGTAAATTTTTTTTTTTGCAAAAATCCGATGTTACTTGATTTTTTGTTTTCAAAACTTTTATGAAACATTTATCATGCCAAAACACTTTTGACATAGTTGGGTTTAGATATTCATTAAACTCTTTAACAAATTACTGAACCCTAAGATGAGCCCATATTCAAAATCAAGGATCTTTCCAATTATTGTGCAAAACACAATAGAAACAAAGAAGGGTTAGAACGCATGAAATACCTCTCGCCTTCCTTTGTTAAGCTCCCTAAATGTGAAGCCTCTAGCTTGAGACATACCGAGCTTTTCCCAAAAGCTTGTTCTCTAGATCTTTTCAAGAAGCTTGAATCCTTTCTCATTGGAATCACCAAAATGATTTGATTCTTGCTTCTTTACCTAAGAACTTGAGACTTTGAGGATTACTTTGGACTCGATGCTCCATCATACTCCCTTCCCAAGGGTTATTGAAAATAAGTTTAAGATTGAATAAGTATTCTTCAATCTAAACTTCCTCTCAAAATTTGGTATGAATTTGAAGCTTTCTCTCTCTAAACTAATGGAGAAGATGATGAATAGTGAATATGAAACTTATCATCTTTACTTAGCAAAAGATGACGGCCACACCTCTTTAAATACCCACTCTTCATCAACTTTATATTACCTAACTTAATAAATGATAAGTGATGATGATGGGTTACATGTGCCAGT
>CAOJBK010370789.1:0-13304 GCA_948294925.1 Codiaeum variegatum | reverse complement strand
TATAGGTCATGGAGTCCCATATGAATGCAAAAGACTGATGCAGTATTTCCATGTGCTGCACTGCTCTAGATAATTCCTCCTAACCAGTTCTCTCTCTCCCTTCAAAATTTCTCGGTCTGGGCCTTTTATTCTTTTCTATGCTCCTTTTTTTCGAATACTGTCTCCCTTTTCTCTCTTTATACTCTTCCCCCCTCCCTCCAATCTCCCTTATTCTCTCCTGTCCTCAGTTTTCTTCTTTTTCATCCCAACTGAATCTAAGACACCTAGAGTTCCTTTTTCCTTTTCTTGTAGATTTTAACATTTTCCTCCCCATCTTCCTCCTCTTTTTTTATGCTTTGCCTTGGTATATGATCTGGATTGTGGATTCTAGTAATTATAGCATTAATAATTCTTGGTATACATGCTTGTTAGACCCCAAAGGAGTCTTGATTATACACCAACCATCTTATGATTATATGGTGTTTTTTGAATTTTCTGGACACTAATATTTATTTTGCATCTTTACCTCTCAAAGGGCATTTTTGCAGTGCTGTGCTTTTAGTATTTGTGGATACAGTAGAAGCTCATAGTTAGCTGACAAATCTTTTCAGTTATAGGACATGTAATGATAACCTGTTCCCATACTTGTGTATAGATATTTCACATGATCAACAAGAAAACTGGGCTTTTGAGTACTGACCTTTTTCAGAACTTAAAATAACACTTTATAGAACGTGCAACACCATTACTTTTCATTGAGGAATAAAATTGACTGCGAAATTGTACTCATGAAGTAGTTACATATTTTGAAAGTAACTCAATTGACATGTACTGAGCATGGTAAATTGCTTCACAAAAGAATCAGGTGATGTTTCCGCTTCGTTGAGAACAAATTGGCAGTTTTTTTACTATACTGCTGTATATCTCTTATTTGCATTACTTGGAAATTTTAGAGATGTTTTGGCTGTTAACTTTCCTGTGTTCTTAATATGGCAGAAGCGTCCAGGTTCGCCAAAGCAACAGAATGAAAAGTCAAATATGAAGCCTCCCCTTCCTAATAATACTGCATCGCATTTCCGAAAAGGGGCTTATCATGAGTCACTAGACTTTGTGATGTCACTGTGTGAGACTTCTTATGGCTTGGCGGATGTCTTTCCAGTTGAAGATCGCAAAAGTGTTCTTTGTGAGGTTATTCATCATTTTTCATGCTTTTTACTGTTTTCCTTTCCTTTTATCTATTTGATGCCAGCTTGTCGTTATACTAACATACTTGTATATGTTAGCTGCGCACATGCCTGTGTATACGCCTCATTAATATAAAAGAATTCTATGCGTTTTTACAAACATAGTTATTATGCATCTAACTATAGTGCTCTTCTGCAAATTTTTCTTACGAATTTATTGCTTTTGTCATTTTTGTATTCTCAGTCGCTTGCAGAGATCAATTTGCATTTAGCTGAAGCTCAAAGTAGTGGAGGTACTTATTATATTTCTTTTAGTTAAAAGATGATGCTCTAAAGTTCTCTGCTTGCTTGTTTCAGTGGTGGCAAATTTAGTGCTGATTCTTTTGAGGTATCAAGGAAAAAATTAATGTTGTCGTTGATGTTACTGTTGTCGTGTTATTTAGGGAAATACTATCTGGAATTGATTTTGATTAATATTTTTTTTTGGTCAGAAAAGCTACGAAAACTTTTAGATTGTATTTGAAAAGCTTTTTCAACATCTAAAATGATACTTCTAAAAAAAAAATGCAAATTTCAATTGCAAATGCCAAATATATCACGTTGACTGTCGTTTGGATAACAACTTCTAGATTTGTTTTTATTGTTCATAGAAGTCGCAGAAATCTTTTAAAATGTGTTTTACCTGTTGTTTCTTTTTAAATATGTTTTTGTTCCTATTATTTATATTTGAAAGATGTTGGGACTGAAGTTAATGAAATAATTATCTCATATTTAGAGCCTCCGGAAAGAGTATGTAATCATTCCTGTAAGTTATGCAATATGCCATTTTTCTGAAAAGTAATGACTAATTGGAGGAATGCAATTTGGTGTTGGAGTTTGGTATGTTGTTATGATGCTATCTAGTGCTGGGGTTGTGGTCTGTTGTTCTTATTCTTTCTTTATTTTTATTTTTTTGGTTCCAGAACTTGTATAACTATTTATCTTGTTAGGAGTTTGCTTTCCAATGGGGAAGGGGGTATATCGTGTAGTTCATATACCTGAAGATGAAGCTGTTCTTTTGAATTCTAGGGAAAAGGCACCATATCTGATTTGTGTTGAAGTTTTGAAATGTGAATTACCAAGGTAATTATCCATTTTGTAGAACATAGTTTTCCCCCTAAAAGGCACTCGGCAAGTATAAATAGGTCAGATTTTTTTGTTAATATTCTTTTTTAACTTTTTGAAAACTTTTTCAGCAGTATCAAGGATGGATTTGGTGCTCAAAAGCTTTCCAGGGGAGGAATTCCTCTTGCAAATGGAGATGCATTTTTGCCAAAGCCGCCTCCATGGGCATATCCTTTGTGGACTGTCCAGGAAGTTTATAGGAATAGCAGTGATAGAATGTCAAGGTCTACAGCTCAAGCAATTGACCAGGCAATGTCTCATAGTTTGGATTCGAAGCTGAAATTTGTTAATCTGCGCCTCTCTGTGGAGAAGAAGCTGCCTCGCCAGCCAATTAACGGTCACGCACATCATTTCCGCCCCGGTATCACTAGTGGTGGTGTGCATCAATCAGCAGCTGATGGTGGTGATTTGGAATGGGTAAGGGTAGTACTGACAGCAGATCCTGGAATTCGCATGGAAGATATCGGGGATCAAGGACCCCTACGTCGCAGAGAACATCGTCGTGTCCCCAGTACAATTGCGATTGAAGAAGTGAAGGTTGGCTTCTAAATTAATTACTATTATTGATAGTTTTTGATGGCAATAATAAAATTTTAACTGCCTTCTGCAGGCTGCTGCAGCCAAAGGAGAAGCCCCTCCTGGACTTCCTTTAAAAGGAGCTGGTCAAGATTCATCAGATGCACATCCAAGGGTAGATATTCATGAGTATCTAAAATCTGGTTCTCTGTGTCTTCATAGAAGAAGAATGTTGAATCTTAAAATTGTTAACTTTGAACAGGCCAATGGTACCACCCCTAAGGCCAGTGATGCTCTATCTGGTGAACTTTGGATGGCAAAGAAAGACAGGATTCGTAAAGCTTCAGTATATGGAAAATTACCTGGTTGGGATCTGCGTTCTGTAAGTTCTGCATATTAAACTACTTATAAGAAATTTGGGTCATAAGTTCTGCACCCCAAATGATGTTTTCTTGAAGAGTTTATTCTGACAGCTAGAATGTTGTACAAATGTAGTATTTTCTTAGATACTGGAAACTGATTTATAATTTGTTCAGTGAATGTTGTAGATTCTTTGTGGCTTTATGATTTTATATCTATGGTTCTTTACGTTCTGGTCACTACGGAATCTGATTTGTTATTAATATTCTGTTGTAATTTTTTGTTGGCATGTATTTCAATTTTGTTTTGTTGTGTTAGTGAAATTATTTTCTCTCTTGTTTCTCATGCAGGTTATTGTGAAGAGTGGTGATGATTGCAGGCAGGAGCATCTTGCTGTACAACTTATTTCTCATTTTTATGGTAGGTACCCCTAGATGACATCTCTTTTCATGCTAACTGTTAGTGCCTGTAGTTTTAAAGTAGCCATTGTGGCGTGTTGCAGTCTCTTACTAAAAGGGGTGTAGGAAGCACGAAATTTTTTATGTTGGGGAAATACAGGGGAATTGTGTGTAGTTTGATGAAGAAATTTTTTTTTACTATCCTTGTAAGATGCATGTTTGTGTTGCATTAGGTGAACCACCTTTCCCCCCAGCTTAAATGAATAAGTAATGATTGACACCTCTAGTAAAATTTCTCACAAAGTTTTCATCTTGGTTGGACCATTTTTTGGCACTAGATCCATCCAAAAATTCTAATAAATTTTCTCTGTCAACTTGATTTATCACATTTGATTCCTGAGGAAATAAAGCATGCTAAAAACACGTTTCTTTTGATGTAGTCAACAAACGAGAAATGTTTAGTAATTGTTGAATTAATATTTCTTTTTGGCATGGTTGTTATTCTTTTACTCCTATAGTTGATTATTCTGAGAAGTTGCATTTTGTTTTCTTCTTTTACTATAGTTTCATGTGTGAAAATAATTTGGTTTTGATGGACAGATATATTCCAAGAAGCTGGTCTCCCTCTCTGGTTACGCCCTTATGAAGTCTTGGTCACTTCATCCTATACTGCTCTCATTGAGACAATTCCTGATACTGTACGTATAGGACTGCTCTTTGAGTAAATTAAGAATTCAATATTTTGATGTATCATAATGAGAATGATCTTCCTCTACAGGCCTCTCTTCATTCAATCAAGAGTAGATATCCCAACATCGCGAGTTTGCGCGACTTTTTTGTTGCCAAGTATGAGGAGAACTCCCCGAGTTTTAAGCTTGCACAGGTAAACTGCAGCGTTACTGATGTGGAGACATCAGTTTATTATGGTTTTGTTTTTAACGGTGCTTGTCCACCCCAACTTTATCTTTGATGATATAATGGTTGGTATGCAATTTTTCATGGAGTGACTGGGATATTTGGCCTTGGAAATGTGTTGCTTCGAATTTCTTAGCGATATTATTCCTTTTTTCCCATATTTTTTTTTCAGTGCTGTTTCTCATCACTCGTCTTTCTTCGGATATAAATGGAATTGTGTTTAGTAGGAGAAAGATATGGAGGCAAGGAATTCTGTAAAGTAGCTACCACATGCGTGTTTGAAATATTATGACACATATGCTTAGTTCTTTAACCTTTCTTTGACCTTAGATGAGTCGTAATTGGAAATATTATATGCTGTAATCAACTTGATTCATAGCTAGAAAGCTGAATCGTAATAATATGATTGAGATGGTTTGGACTAGTTTTGTTAAAGACGCATCTAGGTTGGATAAACCTGGGTAAGATGCATAATGCCCAGGCATACTTCTGCCCTCCAGGGCCCCTGACATAAGCCTTGGGCTTAGACATATGCTTGAGCTTTTTGTATTGATATTTTGGTCCACATTTCCAAAGTTAAATATTCTTGGTAGAAAGCTTAATAGAAATGGAACCCTTAGGCTACCTTCAGTTGAAGAAAATTTGGATTATTTTTTAGAAAAATTTCTAAGAAATATAGGAAAGAAAAAACAAGTTCAAAATATCTATTGTTCAGAGAAATTGGAAATGAATTTCTAAAGTATAACTAGAGATTGGAAAACTACTCTATATAGCTTTTTACAGTTTTTTTGTAAAAAGATCTCGTGTTTTCCACAATTTTCCAAATTGGTTCATGTATACGATATTTCATATTACTAAGTGGGATGTTTTGAATGCACTTTCCCATTTTTTAATAGTTTTCTTAGTGTTAGAAAATTGAGAAAATTACAGATAGAAAATTGAAAATTATTTTCTACAACTGAACGCAACCTTAAGCTCTCCTATTTATTGGGAGTTGAAACCTAAAACAAAAGGAGACTTCTAGCATAAAAAGAAAAAGTCATGTAAAAACCAAGATTGGAAACTCAAAAATTATAACTGAAGGGATGCACAACCTCCAACATTCATAATTCTTCTGTAAACTCCAAGACAAAAAAGTATTACTCCATTGACACACATCTTAAGATATATACAACTCAACTTAACTCAACAAAGTTTTAATCTCAAGTTAATTGGGGTCGGCTATATGGATTCGCTTTCTCTATTTGGGGCAATCGTGAACCATATTGTCAGAAATATTTAAGAATTTAAGATCATGTTGAATGACTTTACTTCAAGTAAGTTTAGGTCTACTCCTTTTTTTACCCACATCATCTTTAAGGTATTTTAATTTTCTAACTGGTACATCTAAAGGTCTGCACCGAATATGTCCGAACCATCTTAGTCTCCATTCTCTCAACTTGTCTTCTATTGGGGCAACTTTGACTTTATCTTTGATATATTCATTACGGACTTTATATATTCTAATATGGCAACACATCCATCTTAGCATTCTCATTTCCACCACACTAAACTTAGAGACTTGTTGTGCTTTTATAGCCTAACATTCACTCCCGTGCATCATAGCGGGTATCATCGCGGCGCAATAAAATTTTCCTTTCAGTTTATATGGAATCCTTCGATCACATAATACTTCGGTAGCACTCCTCCATTTCATCCACTTCTCATTGATCCAATGAGAAACCTTTTCCTCACAATCTCCATTCTCTTACAAGGTAAGTATCTGAAATGTGTGTTTTTAGGTATGGCTACCCCTTCTAATCACACGTCCATCTGCTTCCTCTTATCTTCACTAAATTAAAAATGCATATACTCAGTCTTCTTCCGACTAATTTTGAAGCCTTTCGTCTCCAATGTACTTTTCCATTGCTCTAGCTTCCCCTCAACTCTTTTCCGAGTCTCGTCTACGAGCACTATATCATCTGCAAATATCATACATCAAGATATATCCTCTTGTATGCCCTTTGTCAATTTATCCATAACAATAGTGAAAAGATAAGAGTTTAAAGCTAATCCTTAATGTAATCCGATCGTGATAAGATACGTACACTACTAACTGTCTCATCATACATATTCTTAATTACTTGAATGTATCTAACTGACATATTTTTACGCTCGAGAGCCCACCATAAAATATCTCGTGACACTCTATCATATGCTTTTTTCAGATTGATAAATACCATGTGTAGATATTTTTTAATCTTTTGATACTTTTTATCAGATTTTTAATAAGAAAGATTGCTTCCATAATGGATCTTCCAGGCATAAAGTCAAATTGGTTAGCTTTGATAAATGTGCAACTCCGGATACGCTGCTCCACAACTCTCTTCCATAACTTCATGGTGTGACTCATGAGTTTGATACCTCTATAATTTGAACAATTTTGAATATTTTATTCCTGAATATTAGAACTATAATATTTCTCCTTCAATCATTTGACATCTTTTTGGATATTAAAATCTTGTTGAATAATTGGATTAACCAATGCACCCCAATATTTTCTAAGCATTTTCACACTTCAATAGAGATTCCATTTGGATCACATGCTTTAACTGCTTGCATTTTCTTCAACTCTTCTTTAACTTTAGAGGATCTAATTCTTCTAGTATAGTTCTCATTCTTCTCAATCGTCATATGATCCATACTTATTTGGCTTCCATCTTGACTTTCGTTGAAGAGACCCTTGAAGTAACTCCTTCATCCTGGACCAAAATTTTGTCCTCATTGTCCTTGATACACTTAACTTGGTTCAGGTCTCGCGATCTCTCTCTCATCTTAGCCAGCTTGTAGATTTCTTCTCTTCTTTCGTTCCCAACTTTTCATATAGCTTATCATAAAATTGTACTCTAGCTTGCCTCATCACCTTCTTTGCTTCTGTTTTTTCTCTTTTATATCGCTCATATGCATCCCCACTTTCATAGTATGACAATTATTTGTACCATTTCCGTTTACTCTTGATTGCTATTTGGACCGTATCGTTCCACCAGCATCCCTCCTTCGTTAGAGCATGTCCTCCGGGATCTTCTTGCTGACCTCTTGAAGTTTCTCACTTATGGCTACGCACATATCATTAGCTTCCATATGTGAACTCCAAGGTCGCATGTTGCATAACTTATTTCTGAATTTCTCATGCTTCTCTCCTCTAGGCTCTCACTGCTTAATCCATTGAGCATAGGTATTGGACGACCTCCTAGCTTGCCATATCATCTTGAATTCCAACACCAACAACCTATGTTGGGTTGTTAAAGCGTCACCCGGAATGACTTTGCAATCCATACAAAAGGTTTTATTTGACTTTCTTGTAAGCAAGTAGTCATTTTGATTCTTGTTATACCCGCTTTTAAAGATAATCAAATGAGATTCCATTTTCATGAAGCAGATATTCGCCAAAAGTAACTCATAAGTCATTGTAAAATCAAGAATGCTTTTCCCTTCCTCATTTTTACTCCCATAACCAACGCCCCCATGAGCCTTTTCGTAGCCACTTCGGTCTCTTCCCACATGACCATTTAAGTCTCCACCAATAAAGACATTGTCCTCAATTGGTATCCTTTGCATGACATCATCCATGTCCTACCAGAACTTCTACTTGCAATCAAAATCAAGACTAACTTGTGGTGTATATGCACTAATCAAATTAAACGCTTACCCTTTTAAAAGTAGCTTAACTATAATAATCATATCTCCCACTTTCCTCATTGAAACTACCGTATCTCTTAGAGAACTATCTACAATAATACTCACTCCATTCTTACTCATTTCCCTTTCCGTGTACCACAATTTATATTCTTTTCCAACCTTCCTACTTTTCTCTCCTATCCACTTAGTCTTTTGAATACAAGTTATGTTCACTCTCCTCATTTCTAAAGTATCAACTAGCTTCATAAGCTTATCTATAAGGGATCCGATGTTCCAAGTGCCTATCTTAATTCTAATCTTCGCTCGTACCCGCCTCTTCCCTCTTTTAGAGTGGTGTTTAGTCCTAACGCTATCTAATGCTCTTGTGCTACTCACGCTATAACTATTGTTACTAGAATAAAAACTATTTCTAAAACTACCCATCTTTCTACAACTATATTTATTTCTATCTCTACCTAGAGTTAGCTTCTTTACCCACGCTCGCTCATGATGTGGGAACCCTTGCTCACTTAGCGTCATATCCGGGCGCCGACATGACGCGTTGCTTTTGGAGAACACCCTACGTCCTTGCCTATTTCTCACTACACCTAGGTTTCGATGTAGTGTGTCATAAGTAGGGGACGCCTTAACGTTTTTCATGTATTTCGAATCCATATGAAAGTTTCGGTGAAATTTTTATGCTGGCTGCCGACCTACCACAACTCTCCTCCTTTTTCCGGGTTTGAGACCGGCTAGACACAGTGACCTCCTATCTAGGCGGAGTTATATCCATATCGAAACTTTACAGGTTATGTGGTTATATTGTTGAATTCTTCTTCAGAAGGCCGCGGGTTTGAAATTCAGTGACTTTGTTTAGAAAGCGAATTCATATAGCCGACTCCAATTAACTTGGGATTAAGGTTGAGTTGAGTTGAGTTGTATATATTCTCTTATATATTTTCATCTGCCATCAAGTTCTCTTTTTGTATGCTCTTAGATCTTTTAATTCTTTTTCTTGTTTCTTCTCTCTCTTCATCTTAAATCACAATTTCTGTTTGATTGTTTTTTTTTAAGGCTTTGTACATGTTTTAGTGAATGTGATTGGGATCTTTTTGAATCTGATATGCATGTGAATGTGATTAAGATCTATTTCATACCATATTATTTCTCTTTTTATTTGTAGTCAAGACTCTTTGTCCCTTCATTGCCTTGGATCTTTTAACAATACTGGTTTGGACATGTGCATTGTGGACTATCAAATGCATAGGTTAGTTGGTTGAGCTTATTAAAGTCGAGGGGAGAATAGAAAGAGGGGTTGGCATATGAGGATGAAAGATGAAATGAATTTGTGCTTGATTTGGGGATTTGCTTATCTGAGTATCTGAACTCAAATCTCACACATGTTTGCATGCGCTTGCGCTTACTCACTCACTCTTCAGTGCTACTGCCTTACCTTTTCCCTTTATCCAATCTACTTTCACCTTCGTGCTTGTTTATTTTCTCACAAATCTCAATTTATTTTGGAGATCTTAAATTGTTTGCTTTGTACTAACATATTTTAAATTTCAGTTTAAACTGGTTTAGTTTGTAATGAAACATAATTTAATTTCAATTTTAATTAAAATTCACGTAAAAAGATTTGAGATTTAGGGTAAAAGAGAAGAAGACTGACTTTGGAAGATACGGAGAGAGGGATGAGAGTGTCAAGGGCAATCTTTTTTTCTCCTTCAATTTAAAGCTTTTGCTACATGTTGAAATGTGAAATATTGTAGTTCTATTTGTTACAGGAATTGTGAATAAAACTTAGGAATGATATTCTCCATTTTCTAGAGTCATCGTTTACTTTTTTTCTTTTTCATCATCAGGCAAGTTACTACTAGGTATTACAAGAATCGTTTATTTTAGAGCTTCAAATTTGACTTTGCTGCTTGTTAGTATCTGGTTTTGCACTCTGCGTTGCTGGTTTGTAAGAGTGACCTCTTTTGGGATGAAATGAAATTGTTTTTAGACTGGAGCAAGGTAGGTAGGTTGAGTCTCAGTTCATAACCAGTTGAATTGTTTAGGGCATCTCTTTCATATTTTATATTAAGCCCATGCCTTTGAATTGTTTAGAAAAAATATCCAACCTAATATAACACCTCAACATGTGCTGTTTTTTTTAAAAAAAAAAATTGGATTCAATAAATTGAGTGTTGGGCAAAGCTTAATGGATACTCGTAGCTATTTCATATTTGAAGGGAAGATGAAGGTTAGGTGCATGTTTGTGGTGTTGGTCTTCAGGAGAGCTTCTCAACTTTAGGAATTTGTTCTGTTGATTTTGCTTGAGAGAAGGAATTCGTAGTCTCTCTCTCATTATTTTTAGAATGAATTCCTTCCCACTAATACTCTTTCAATTAGGTCTGTATTCTTTATATAGGCTGTTTATGGCTGGTTTGTTTGTGTTTATCTTTAGGACAGAGCATGAAAGAGTTTCTGTTGACAGTTGTTTTTACTTTGGTGTTTGTGGATTGGTAAAATGGTATTAAGATGTTTTCACACCATTAATACCTTAGAGTCTTTAGCTATCAAAGGATGCTAGTGTGATGTCTACATGGCACCAGATGCTGCTGAAGTAGAGTCCACATGACATAAAACAGCTGCCATAGTATCCATGTGGCACACGTGTGTAAAACCCACAACTGCACCACATCAGCAGTTATATAGATACAACATCAACAGCCTTTAAAAATGTTAAGGCTGTAGACCCTAAATTACTACTGTCAATGGGAAAGCCGCATCTCACACTGTCAAAAAAGTTTCAACAGGATTCAAAGTGAAAACAGCTGCAGCCACAGGGATTATCTATCTTTATCTGCTTCCTAATTTTGTTTTCATTTGCTGGATTGAATGTGAATAAAGTTCTATTCTAATTTTTCATTCGTCTTTCCATGAAAATTTTTCCCCCTCTGATATTGAGTGTATGCCTTATTTATAAGTTGATTGACTTGTTTGTTTGTTTCCCTTCAGAGGAACTTCGTGGAGAGTATGGCTGGATATTCGCTTGTGTGCTACCTGCTGCAGGTATATGGTGCCTTTTTTCTCATCTCTCTCTCTCTGTATGTGTGTGTGTGTGTCTTAGTTATTAAAGCTACAGATATTTTAGTAACTTCAAATAATCTGATCTGCAAATCATGTAGAAGGGTCATGTCAGTTAGGCAGATAAATTAGTTTGAATCTATATGTCTCGTGACACTTTTCTCTCAAAGAAGTGGCGGCATCTTTAACTGTTTGCTGTTTGTATTCAGACCCTATAGCTAACTGCTCAGTCCAAATATGAGATTTTAGCTCATACTGGTTGTTCCATTGAACTCAATTAAAATCATTTGAGCTTGTAAATATTAATTTTGGCATTTGAAACTTTTGAGATTTAAATGACACATTGTTTGATAGTCTTCTAGTTTATACTGCTAGCAAAATGAGAAAACACATGAAAATTTGACAACAAATCTATTGTTTAGTTGAAGGATAGACACAACGGAAACTTGCTATTGGATGAAGAAGGTCATATTATACATATTGATTTTGGATTCATGCTTTCGAATTCACCTGGTGGTGTCAATTTTGAGAGTGCACCCTTCAAATTAACCCGTGAACTCCTCGAGGTAATAGCTTAGTATTTTGTGTTATGTTCAGTTTCTGAGTTAATCAGTCCATTTTCTTAATTTTTTTACGGCCTCATTATAGGCCGATATTTGATTTAGATTTCTTTCTTTGGGTCCTATGTTGATGGTATGTTCGATTTTTGTTCCAGGTCATGGATTCTGACGCTGAGGGCATTCCAAGCGAGTTCTTTGACTATTTTAAAGTAAAATTTTTCATTCTTATTTTATTTAACTTGTTCAGGTTTCACTCTAGGAAATTCACAATTTCTTATGGATTTTCCCTTTAACCCAGGTTCTATGCATTCAAGGCTTCTTAACATGCCGCAAACATGCAGAGCGTATTATTCTTCTTGTTGAGATGTTACAGGTAACGCCAGTAACTTCAACTTAGCTTTAACTGCATATGCATGTGTCTGAAGGAAGTTGTAATATTCTACTCCTTGGCATATGGTAATGGAGCCGGTGCTTTTTCTGTGCCAACATCCTCTGTTGATAAATTTCCTGGTCAGAAGGATGCCACTTTGGGTTATTCAAAGAAGTGCCAGCAAATATGGTTTAATATTAATCAAACTATGATATGGCTTACACTATTCTAGTTAAGTGTTCATATGATGCTTTCCTTTTATAAGCCTAGTGACGTATCAGCATCAAATAGATGCTAATCTGACTGTTTCCTTAATCCTTGATGAAACTAATTCAGTTGTGTTCTTAAATTTGAATAAGTTCCAAAATATCTCATAAAATTGAAAATTTTCAAAATCCAAGCGATGTTTTTTTTGTTACTGCCTTTTTTTCTTCTGCTATGTTCAGAAATGATGTAAAACAGCAGAATTGTAATAATTAATCAGGTTTTATGGAGGTAGTATAAGCTCTAGGGATTTGAAAGTTCTGTGTTTGATTCATCCTTCCCATTGTGTGTGATTCTTCTTTTAGAGAAAGTATTGTTAGCTTGAAACTGGTAGTGGGGAAAGAAAATAAAGGGCATGGTACAACTGCATTTAATGAAGTTATAATTGGTAATATACTTGAGAAATGGACATTCAGGGAGCATAAAGCATAATGGAATCATTCATGCAGTATTTTCCTGCATTATTAATTTTGCAATTTCAAGTGTAACTAATAAATGTGCTTTTTATATAGGGTAAAGACTTGTTTAATGATGTATAGTTATCTAATGGGTACTTTGTGTTGCAATTTCTGGGATCAGGATTCTGGTTTCCCTTGTTTTAAAGGTGGCCCACGGACGATACAAAACCTAAGAAAACGATTTCATCTAAGTTTGACAGAAGAGGTATGCCCGCTAGCAATGTATTTATATTAATCTGCTCAAGATTTTTTTCCCCTACTGATTTGTGTTATAATCTGTTGCTTTCTGGCAGCAATGTGTCTCCTTAGTGCTCTCTCTTATCAGCAGCAGCCTTGATGCCTGGAGGACACGGCAATATGACTATTATCAGAGAGTTCTGAATGGGATATTGTGAGGTTAGATT
>CAOJBK010370698.1:0-12633 GCA_948294925.1 Codiaeum variegatum | reverse complement strand
TACAAAGTGGACCATCTGAGGGCATATCTTGATCATGTCTTGTCTATGGAAGAGACCTGGTATCCTAAGACGATGTCACCTCGTTCAAGTCGAGAAGATACACATGCTTGAATACCTAACTTCGAGGCATGAAATGCTTGATCTCATACCAAGTCCCTAAAGCAAGTTGGAAGGACCTAGTTCCATTAGTCAGTTGACCAAGTCTTTTCCAATAGCAAAATGGATGGCAATAGTCTTAATACAACATGATGATACAAAATAATCCCTCTGAACAGGAGCTGAAATAATTTTGAGATGGTCTCTCAACCAGATCTGAAAAACCAACACAAGGGTAGAATAGTCTCATAAATAAACATAATTATTAGAAAAAAAAAACTAAGCAGCTAGAGTAAAATGGGACTGATCGTCCAAAATCTCCCTCGATTTGTAGTAATGATTAAGGCTCAATAGTGTTTCAACAAAAATCATGCCTACAATGGATTTCCCTTCGCCCATCTGGGGTATCAGCTCAACCACCCTTGCATTACCCCATCCAACTAGACCTACAAAAATGTAGCCTACTGTCAAAACAAACACATAAAATCATCAGTCATCCTAAAACATGTCCGGTATAGTAGGCATGTCCACAAAATCTTCTTTCACCAAACCTAAAGCCTTTCAGTGCTTAAATCCAATAAATTCTTGAATGAATTAAAATAACCAGCCTTCTCAATAGGAATAGCCAGGTCAGCCTTGGGATAAAAACTTAACAAAAAATGAAAATTCCTAAAAAATTAGACACTTCTTGTCCATACCAGCTCAAAAATGGAAAACACGATCAAATAGATCCCAAAACCTCTAGAAGCATCCAAATAATTCCAATTAATTTTGACACCTCTAAGCATCGGCAAAGCACTCATGCTATACTTTTCAATGTTCACTTGGGTTAAGTTCTTGCACCATCCATGCATCATGTGACTAAAGTGTGGTTCCATTTGTGCAAAAAAATAGAAATAAACTAAATTTTCTATGTTAAAATAAATTATTTTTCTCAATTTTTTGAATAAAGAATAACATTTTGTACAAATATATAGTGGCATAAGAATCGATGCAGAAAATGGACTTTGGATGGCCGAGTGTGAGAACCAAGCTTTCGATGCATGCGCCAAAAGCCAAGTGCATGAGCCAAGGGATTGGTGTATACATCAAGGTACTGACGCATTAGCAAACACCGAGGTACATGCGTTATGGGCCATGCCAGTGCACCAATTAGTTCATCATCTTAGCCCGTTACAACACCTTTTTTGAGGTTTTCGTTCCAAAATACTTTCTAAAAATTCATTTTCCCAAAATGAAGTTTTTTTTCAAAATAAAAAATCAGAAATAAAAATAAAAATTCCCATTTTTTAGTTAAAAAATATAAAAATCTAAAAAAATAGCAAAGTTTGTACAATAAAGACCCGTAATGGGGCCACACCAAGTCTAAATGCATGCATACATTCTATGCATCCTCCTCCGATGTGTCATCATCATCAGCTACTATTATGACATCACCACTATTAGGAACACACCTCCTGACCACATGAGGCTCCCTCCATCCCTCCACAATGCTCAAAGCAGACAATGTGGTACTCAAGGAAAACATAGTCCACTGATGGGCATCATGACTTTGGACATATACTGCATAAGGAACATGTAAAAGAATAGATGTGAGAATGCTGAAAAATCACAAAGGGAAGAAAATAAAAAACTCACCATCAGCGGAAAAGTGTCTAGGTCAACACGTGCAATACTAGGCAGATACTTGTTTCCCACATAGTGGAATCTCATTATGCCACTCACACCAATATAAAAGATGTGATCAGAGAAATAAGGGAAAGATTCCTGGGGTTGGCTTGAGTCGACATGCATAGTCGATGAAGTAGCACCCATCTCTAAGGAAGCTGAATTAGTACTAGGCATGCCTCGAGTAGAAAGGTGGTTAACCTGACCATAAGGTCTATGCCTTGAAGCTCCAACTGCTAAAACTACTGGAAGACGTCCTAGTCTAACAAAGAGTTGGGGTTTACCTCTCATTAGTCCAATGGAAATAAATTGTGGGTAGGACCCCTGAGCATTATACCCATGCCTGGGTTTCCTGATTCTCTAGAAATCATAATAAAGTCCCTCTATAGGATCCTTCATAATGGAAGGAGGATCAATAGGTACAGACGCATTCATGGTTTTTTGAGCAATAACTCGCTCACCCAAGTTGAAATCTATAACCTCAGAGGACCCTAAGGAAACCCCCCTCTCAGTATAAGTGAGGCCTAAGGCAAATAGCTCTATATCTCCTAAGACACCATAGTTGAATGATGCCCACATGACCTAAAAACATAGTAAAATGTTAGAAATCCATAATCAGATAAAAGGGGGAAGCTATTCAGAAAATACCTCAGTGATCATAGCTAGAATCTCTCTTTACTGAGAAAAGGAGAAGTTAACCGAAGGAGTTGACCAAGACTACTTGCACCATATCCTTCCCATTGGGAATAGAATATCATCTCTAAAAACAGTTCTAAGGCCAAGAGCTGGAAAATGTGCAAAGGCTTGTGAACCCTAATTTTTGCACCATAAATCCGGCCTATTAATACGAGCCCAACAGTTCAAACAAGGCTAGAATCGGACTTTAAATGGACCAAAAAAACCTAAAAAAATGAATCGAATTAGGCCAAACCAGAAAGGCATTTTGACTCCTAGGGTTTCTGGGATGATCCCATATAAATTAAAACTTTCAGAACCAGTCGACAGAGAGAAGTTTCTCAAGTTTAGACTCACTTTTTTATCCTCCAAACAATCCTAAACATAAAAATATATTCTAAACTGAATCAGAATCATCAACAATTGTCAGCATTCACCAACAATGCTTGTTCTTCAGACAGTTCATTGGTTCAATTTCTATAGTTTCAATGCAGACAGTCAGACACTGGTCCTCTTTGAATGCAATGGAGACTCGCTCAGGGTTTGTCAAGCCCTCCGACACACTAATTCCGAAATCTCGAAAGCCAAAGGTAATTAGGTATAGTATATCTCTTTTTCCTTTTAATTTTGAATTAATTAAGCTCTTTAATCTAAACTAAGGCATGTTTTTGTTGAAACTCTATTTTTCATAAAAATGAATCCAACTAAACCCTAAAATGAATTTAGGAAATTATTTCACATCCAAATCACTTTTTATTAATCTAAACTAAATTGGTTAATAACTTACATAGTTAACAATTTTAGCAATTAAAATTTATTAGCTACTAAAGATACAAACCACCCACTTATTATCAGAACAACCATACCCTTCACAATAAGGTATAATGGCATGGGGTTTGATTCCCATTCAAAGGGATATGCCGGCCAGCCGTTTCATGGCTTTAACTCCAAATATCGTATTTTTCTTTATATTATCTACTCTTTTATTATTTCTACTGTTATTATTTATTTTATTTGGTTCACTATTACTATTGGCTATACTTTCAATTATTTTTGCATTGTAATTATTTCTAGCATGGTTTTGTATTGGAGAATGTGTGCTCCTTCTAGATCTTAGGACTGGAGGGGAGAAGCCCTTATTTTAGTTATTTTGTGATGTAATTTATTTTTATCACTTTCAATGGGGATGTATGCCTTCTCTAGAACTTGAAGTAGGCTAAAGGAAGGAACCCAAATTTATGTTTATGCCTTTACTGCTTTATGCGATATTCATGATTGTTCATGCATCATATTTTGCCATGAATAAATGTTCATGTATCACGTGGTATGCCATGCAGACATGAAAACAAGATTTTAAGTGAAATTACATTTTATTAAGCCAAAAAAAATTATTTAAAATGGTAAAATTATTTTTATCATATCACGAATCCCCGAACTCAAATTTCATTCGAAGGTCGAACCTTTTTCTTAATTTGGAAAAACAATCAAGTTTTCTTTAAATGGAGTTAGTCAAAATTAGTTTCTTAATCACTATAGAAAACCATTTTTCTTAAAGATTGGGTGGCAACTCTGAACACTCTACACGCCCGTGCTCGCCAATTAACATAAGGATGTACAAATGTGGGACTTGTCCACAACCATGATGCCATGTGCAATCTGACCCTCGGTGGTAGGTTTCCTCGAGCTATAAAGTCAAATCCATGCCAACTCATATGGTCCTGGCGGTTCTCTAGAAGATCATAATTTGTAGGTGTATACTGCTCCTAACAATCCATCAGCAAGTGATAGGTATTATCCCATTCCGGTAACAGAATAATCGCACAATCAGGCAAGTCGGTGGATGAATCTGGAAGGTCACTGAGTAGCTCTTCCATAGTAAAACTACACTACGGATCATCAATAGTGCCACTGAATGGTGGAACGTCGAAAGTTTGGATTTTCTCTCCTTCTAGAGATGCAGCCAAACGTGCCAACAAATCCTCCTCTTCCTCGAAAAAATCAATCGATATCATCCAAGATTTCTTGCCAAATAAAAAAGTTAGAAGAAATTTTGAGAACTAAAATAAGAAATGAAAGTTGTAAGTACAAATGAAACTTTCAAGCCCTTTTTATAGGAAAATTCTCTACCACCTCATTTATTGCGTTCACACATATCTGTCACATTTCCATAAACAAGACTACTAAGGGGAGTAGCTGTGAATCCTAATTTTAACACCATTAAATCTGGTCCACTGATACAAGTCAAATGATTTAAATCAGGCTCAAATCAAACTTCAAACGGACCTAGAAAACCCATAAAAAATTAATCAAATCAGACTAAACTGACCTAGAAAATTGGGCTCAATGACCTGGGCCCACAAACGAACGTGTTTAGACTCCTAGGATTTCTAGCACGATTCTTTATAAATTCAAACTTTCACAACTAGTCGACAGAAAGAATTTTCTTGAGTCCTATCTCATTTTTTTAGCCTCCAAACACTCCTAAACACAAAACATTTGTTCTAAATTGAATCAAAATCAGCAACAATTGTCAGAATTCACCAACAATGCTTGTTCATTGGAAAACTCATTAGTTCAATGTCTACAGTTGCAGTTTAGACAGTCAAACTGTGGTCCTCTCCGAACACAACGGAGACTCGCTCTAAGTTCGTCAAGCCCTCTGACCCACCGATTTTGAAATCTTGTAAGTCAAAGGTAAAATGGGTATAGTATATCTCTTTTTTCCTTTTAATTTCTAATTAATTAAGCCTTTTAATTTGAACTAAGGCATGTTTTTTTTATCAAAACTCTATTTTTCATAAAAACAAATCCAACTAAGCTCTAAAATGAATTTAGGCAATTATTTCACATCCAAATCATTTTTTATTAATCTAACCTGAATTAGTTAATAACTTACATGGTTAAGAATTTTAGTAATTAAAATTTGTTAGCTACTGAAGATACAAACCACCAACTTGTTATCAGAATAACCTTCACCCTTCTCAAGAAGGGAGAATGACATGGGGTATGATTCCTATTCAAATGATACGCCGGCAAGCTGTTTCACAGCTTCAACTCCAAAAATCATATTTTTTTCTTCATTTTATTTTTTCTTTTATCATTTTTGTTGTTATTGTTTATTCTATTTTGTTCATTATTGTGATTGGTTGTACTTTCAATTATTTTCTCATTGTAATTATTTCTGTCATGATTTTATATTGGAGAATTTGTGCTCCTCCCAGATCTTAGGACTGGATGGAAATTCTCTGATTTTAGTTAACTTATGATGTAATTTAATTTTATCATTTTCTTTGGGGATGTGTGCCTCCCTAGAACTTGAAATGGGCTAAAGGAAGGACCCCTAATTTATGTTTATGCCTTTACAACTTTATGCGATTGCCATGCATTATTAGCCTATTCATGCATCTTATATTGCCATGAATATATGTTCATGAATTACGTAGTATGCCATGCATAAACGAAAATAAGATTTTAACCAAAATTAAATTTTATTAGGCCAAAAGTTATTATTTAAAATGGCAAATCTATTTTTCATAAAAATTATTTTTATCAGATCATGAATCCTCGAACTCAACTTTGGTTCGAGGGCCAAACCTTTTTTATTAATTAGGCAAAACAATCAAGTTTTCTTAAAATGGAGTTAATCAAAATTGGTTTCTTAATCACCATAGAAAATCATTGTTCTTAAAGATTAAGTGGCAACTCTGAACACTCTACACCTCACTGCATGCCAATGAATACATGTGGATGTACAAATGTGGGACTTATCCACAACCTCAACACCATGTGCAATCTGACCCCTTGTGGTTGGTTTCCTTGAACCATAAACTAGAAGGAGCACTGAAAAATCCCATGGGCTCCAAGAGAGGCCTCTCAGCTAGTGATTCCACTTGGTACGTTTGAAAAACTGTCACAAAAACTAAGTGGATTATTTTTGGATAAAATAATCTTTTTTCTTAAGACTATATGAAAGTAGATTTTCATGCATCACTTCACATGATCCTTTATTTCTAGGAATACCTGGATAAAGAGTAACATTGAATGAGCTTCCTTCCATAGGAATGCTTCTCTGATAGTGAAATAATCCAACTCCAAGATGTACCCTCCAATCCTTTCGGTTGGAATAACAAGGTTGCACGTACCGCTGAACCCACGCGAACCTCCTTGGTTCATATGTGGTTAGGTATATCACACCTCCAGTCACTAGGGAACCCCTAAATCACCAAGCTCTCATGTAATGATTAGCATTGACCCTAGGGCCCATGTGCCCTAAAGACTTTGATTGCTGCCTTTCATCATGAAACCTTTTTTCATTCATGCATACATACATGCATGCATCACGACATCCAAAACATAGAAATTGGACAAAGTGAACTATTCCAGACCAAACTTTACAAAACAAAACTTACCTTTTTCATACCAACATGCCTGCTTCTAGCCTAATCTTTTTCAAAAGCTGATACCCCATTCTTTCCTTTTCTTTTTTTTTCCAAAAGGTCACCATATCTGATAGAGATATCCCACCCATTACTGATGCCACTACACCCAATGCTATTGTTGTTGCTTCACGTGCTGACATTACTGGAATGTTAGCTGAAATTGTGAAAATGCAAGAGGAGGCTATGAAAACTCAATAAGAAACCCTCTCTACAATGATGCAAGCGCAAGAACATACTATCCTGGGTAAAGTGCAAGCCATGCTGACTCAAGTGTGGATCCATCCCACCAACCATGCTTCCACTTCTTCCAACTATGGAAAGGAAGTTTTAGCTAATGAAGTTATTATCCTAAATCCATAACCTGGCTATGGGAATAGCACCCTAGCTAACTTTATTGTGGATCCTTTCCCAAAGAGAATTAAAGATCATCCACTTCTCAAGACTATGGTTGAAAAGTATGAGGAAATGGAGAAAACTTTAAAGGCCCTGAAAAAGAAAGAGAATGTCCTTCATGTGAAGGAATTGAGTCCCTTCCCGAATGCACAGCTTTTCAGATGCCAAATTTTGAGAAGTTTGATGGAACCACCTGCCCTAATACTCACCTCATAATTTATGATGGTACTTTATGCCCTTTGGGTGTGGAAAGTGAGCTCCTTGCTTAGCATTTCCAACAGTCGCTTACTAATGCAGCTTTAAATTAGTTTATTCAACAAGATGACTCTAAGAAATTGACTTGGGAGTCAATTTGTATTGAATTTATAAAATAATATTCTTATAATCAAGAAATTAATGTTAAAAAGCAAGATGTTAAAACAATAAAATGATTGCCAACAGAAAATTTTTCTACGTTTTTCATTAGATGGAGGAAGAAGGCCTCCTAAATGGTTGACAGACCAACTGTCTCGGAATATATTGACATCATTGTCAAGAACTTACTTCCTATATACTAAGAAAAATTGATAAAACAATACTTGCCTGACTTTAAAACAATTTTAAATATTGGTACCCACTTAGAAGAAGGGATTGACTCTGGTGTTATCAAGGATGAAACTCAGGCCTTATCTTCTCGCTTCAAGAAAACCAATGCTACTCAGAAAGAGGTCATAGTTAATGTAATCTCAGCCTGTAAACCTCTTATGATACAACAAAGGGAATTCACCAACTTAAGACTATTAACACTGAGTTATCTCCTAAAATAATGTTTAAAGAAGGGTGCCTTCCAACCATCGGAGCTCAAGCCTATTCCTAATCCACTACGAAAGAACCTCAATATGAATGAGAGGTGTGACTACCATCGAGGGCCAGGCCACAAAACTGATGATTGTAAGGCCCTTCACCATAAACTACAAGACCTCATTGATTCCAAGGACATATTGCTGCCTACTACAAATATTGGCACAAACCCCCTATGTAAATGTAATATTGAATGAATTTGAGGAAGGGAATTTTATGCACCTCATCATCGATGTTATGCTCTTGAGAAACTATCACTACACTAGAGAATACCAATCTTTCTTGGAAAGGTCCCTCTCCCCAAATTGCTCACTTCCATGTGGCCAACCTTCCTTAGGAAGGTCAATCCATAATGTCTACTATTATGTCATCATTGATTTGAGACATCTGAGTGAAGAAATAAATGTTATTACCCGAAGTGGGAGAATCACTTAGGCGCCCATTTTTCCTTCATTTACAAGCCAACCAGTGGCTCAATCCAGAGGGACTCCTAACACTAAAGAGGATCCCATACTCAAATAGTTAAATAAGACTCAGGAAAACATCTCAATATTAAGTTTACTCATGTCTTCTTATCCTCATAGACAAGCTCTTTATCAAGCGCTGAGTCAATGCTAGACTCTAACATACATTTCTCCTGAAGATTTGGTTGCCTCCATCACAAGTGCTACAAAAGGTACATCCATTTCCTTTCAGATGATGAAATCCCATTTGAGAGACCACACAATTATGCCCTTTACATTACTATCATCACAAGGTAGAAAATTATCCCTATGACTTTAGTTGATAATGGGTCTACACTTAATGTATGCCCGCTGAAAGTTGCAAGTTGCTTGGGGTTGAGTGCTACTGATTTCACCCATTCTGATCAAATTATATGAGATTATGATAACTCCAAGAGAGAATTCTAAGAGTGGTGACTCTGACAATCACTATAGGCCCAACCACTTTCAAAATGCTCTAAGTCATTGATGTACCATCTTATTTCAACTTAATTCTGGGTAGACCTTAGATTCATCAAGCTAAAGCTTTACCTTCAACCTTTCATCAAAGGGTCAAGTTTCCACTGAAAAATGGCATTATCACTATCAAAGCAGACATGTCTAGAAAATCTAAGGTCCCAAACATGGTTCCCATTTTGAAAATCCGGCTTGAGTTGTCAGCATATCCTTTATTTGGCTTCTCATTTGTCCAATTCATCCATAAAACTAAGAATCTAAAAGAGGGAATTGCTCTGGACTTTGACACGTATTGCAACCTAATGATGGGGAACATTATGAAACATATGGCCTATTTTCCTAATTTGGGCCTTGGGAAGAATCAACAAGGAGTTGATTCCTTCAAAGACTTCAAATTTTCCATTCCTCCTTTTGGCCTGAGTTACAACCCAATAGATGATGAGATTGAGGAAGAGAAAGCCAAAGCTAGAGAAAGATCTGCAATTAGTAAGCAAGGGGGAGAAGCTAACATCCTCATGAGGGTATACTTCAAAACAATAAATGGTTACTTTATCAAAGAGAGAGAGAAAATTCCTTATTGTGCTTTTCTTGAACCATGGATATATCCTATGACTAGCATTAGAATCCCTAGATTCGAGATATTTTCTGATGTGAAACTAACTAGTGATGATTGCTAACCTATATACTATTTGAACCATGACTATGAAGAGAACATGGAAGCTAGTCTATTTGATGAGATTGTTGTCCTGACTAACAAGGAGGAGAAATCTGACCTCTCCACTCTGATCAAGCTTGCCATTGGAAAGCTGAAGAACTGGCATTTTGACAACAACCCCATTACAACTGCTGAATCTGAGACCGAATCTGAGTCAAGTACTAAATCTAAGTCTAGTTTAGAGTTTGAATCCTCATCCTCTTCTGAGTCTAATTCTGATGTAACTGGTCCGTCAGGTTTTAATTATAAATTTGATGTAATCATGGACCTTTCTCCAATTTTTATCAATAAGACTACCAAGTTTTCTTGCTACGAGCCTGTCTCTTTATGTTCTTTTGATGTTCCAACTGATGAATCTGACTAGTGATTTAGAAAAAGAGAATAATAAAATAAATGAAATAAAAGATGCAGTTAAAGAGCCCATAAACACTAGCACTTATTACATGCCTAAAAACACATACATTGCATATGCATGCTTAAACACACATGACATTGAATCCACCATTAAGAGATTCAAAGATTAGTTTGCTGGAAGGCTAGAAACATGACTGAACCCAATCCCACCATCATTATTCATAAGATCCTGACATACCCAGATTGCAAGCCTATTAAATAGAAGCTAAGGCATATGAAGCCCACCTGGTCTATTCTAATCAAAGAAGAAGTGACTAAGAAAATCTCTCACAAGTTCATTGGGCCTATTAATTACTCGAATTGGTTAGCCAACATTATCTCGATTGGCCGACATTATCTCGATACTAAAAAAAGATAGGAAAGTCTAAATGTGTGTGGATTATAGAGATCTTAACAAGGCATGCCCTAAGGATGACTTTTTGCTACCTCATAGAGACCTTTTAGTCAATGTAATAGTTGTTTTAGAGATGGTTTCCTTAATAAACCTAGCCATGGGGTACAACCAAATCTTGGTTCATCCTCTTAACATGGAAAAGATGGCCTTTATCACTGAATGGGGTACCTATTACTATAGAGTAATGACATTTGGGTTAAAGAAGGCATGAGCCACCTATCAGAGAATGGCTATAATAATTTTCTATAACTTAATGCACAAAGAAGTGAAAGTTTACATTAACAGCATCTACAATTGCTGGAGAAGTTCTTCCTTACACTTCGATAGTAGAATCTCAAACTCAATGCTAACAAATGCATATTTGGAGCCTTATCTTGAGTATTTCTTGGGTACATGGTTAGAAAGAAAGAAATTGAAGTAAATCTTAAAATCTAATGCCATTCTCGATATGCCACCTCCTAAAACTGAAAAGGAGATAAGAGGATTTCTAGGCCACTTACAATACATTAGTCAGTTCATCCAGTAGTTTAGCAAACACTTGTGGACCAATATTCAACCTACTTAAGCAAAACTTCTCTAAACTGTGGAATGATGAGTGTTAAAGAGCCTTTGAACAGATTAAAGAGTATTTATTGAATCTGCCAGTTCTACAGCCTCCTACACCTGGTCAACCACTATTACTCAATTTAACTGTCACTAAAGCAGCCATGGGGGCAATGCTGGCACAAAACACCCCATATTCCCATAAAGAGAATGTCATCTACCACTTAAGTAAAAGGATGTTGGCTTATGAACTCAAGTACAAGTACATCGAGAAACTCTACCTTACTCTAGTACGAGTCTATCATAAACTGAGGCATTATCTAGAGGCATACATCACACATGTGTTAGCAGTGTATATCCTAGAGTCTGTACTTTATATATATATATTTTTAATCTTCATCCATTAATCGCTATTGATATATATGCTTTCATTTAATGATTAGTTTCATTTCAGTGTATTACGTATATATGTTCCTTAAGTTCTATGTAAGAGAATCTATTCTCAAAGAGTTTGAGAATTTAGAGATAGATTCTTTTTGTCATAGACTTTAAAGATAGTTCACAGTCATAGGATTATTGGTAGAAACATCATTAATCTGGAAAGACCGTTACCTCTGTTGTCAGCCATGACAAGTATGAGATACTTATTAGTATGGAGTTAGTGAGTCTCCCACTATAGACATGTGATGTCGTGACAGCATATGGACACTCATGAGATGAGTAAGTTAAACAGTGACATTAGATGATAGACACATGGGTTTTATCCACTAGTCAATGTCTGATCATCTAGATTATGATTGTACATATAATCTTTAGACTTGAGGTGACATGTTATCTAGCGTATTGGTGGCTATGATTTATTACTGCTTAATACCGATGTGAGCAGTGATATATTGGGATAAGTGTTTAACAAAGAAAGAATTCATTCTTGGTTAGCCAAGGAAGGAATCCTATGACTTTTAGTTTTTCTTTATATGCAAATCTCTGGCCATAATGGATAAGGTTCACTGGAAAGAGTTTCTAGTTGGAACCGATTTATTAAGAACTCATACCGGATAGAAATCGTATGATCTAGCACATAGGGTTTGACTTCTTCTATGACCCTAGTTGAGATTGGGAATCTGTAATAAAGAGATTTGAGTGCATGGTAATTTTAATCAAGAGTCCATGAAATGTCAAAGATTTATCACCGATATTCATTTCTAATTAGGTAGTCATGATATGTTATGCTAGACGTCACTCATGATTTATGGGACTAAGTATGAACTGTGGATTACATACTTAGTGTGAAGAAAAGAGTTTTCTTTATCCCATTACTAATAAGAACATGAACCTAGAAAGGCCCACAACATAAAGTGTATCCTTTGGCTTGGTATTTAACCATGTTGATAATTGGTTAAAGAGTTTAATTAATTATTAACTTACATTGGCTTAGACTTGTAATTAAATTTACAAAGATCCTAGCATATCTTGAAGTCTAATTTATTATGGGATTTA